>CABIKL010000117.1:0-31137 GCA_902196195.1 Aptinothrips rufus | reverse complement strand
AAAAACTAAAGGTGAGTATGATAAACTTAGGCTGCGGATGAGTGATGGAAGCCACCTGGGGGCATCTAAGAAGTGTCGCAGCCTACTTTTCTCATACTCACTTTTAGTTTTTATTCAGGTACTTCTCTTTCCTTGCTTTAGCGGAATGGTCTATTTTGTACCAATGGTTTGTTTGGATGGATTGTCCCCAGGCTATCGGCGACCTCCTAGCCGTGCTGTCCCCCGTGGCGGCGGGCGCCGTGACCCCGCAGCAGAGCCAGGAGCTGACCTACGGCCAGACGGCGTCCCTCCTCCGCGTCAGGAACCTCGCCTTCACGCGCCTCCTGGGCCGGCCCGAGCACGGCGGTGCGGACCAGCCGTCCTCCGCGCCCCGCGGCGCCCCCCACCCCCACCCCCTCGCCCTCACCGTCACCCTGGGGCTCGCACTAGCCGCGCTCAGCCCTCCCCCCGCCCTCTAGTCGTGCCATCATTAGTCCTAAGAAAGAGTTGATGTGATTTGTGAGCTTTGTCGCTGTTAAGAATTGATCTATGATCATCTTTTACGAGATTTGGGATCTCATGTTACCCTGGAACTTTGAATGAAATTTGTATGTTTATAGTTGTAAATTATTTTCTAAAATTTATAAATAAAATTTAAAAGTTAACAGTTCTGTAAATTATTACACAGCGTTGTTTATCCGCCAACCTACATTCTTTGAACGACATAGTGCCAATAAAATTATGCAGCACAGCCAAGCACAGCTCTTCCCTGAGCTTAGCCTCAAATGCAGCTCCAAACTACGCCGATGCTCATGTCACGCGATGTCATACCTGCACTGCGCAGCAGAAAGTGGGGTGACTAAGTCAAGACGCCGACGGGGAATATGCTGCGTTTTCGTGCGCAGGCAAGAAAACACCCGAGCTCAGAGGCGTCATGATAGGAGTTCGCGTGCTGCCACCGAGCGGTGTGACGTCACCAGCGGCTGGATTCACAAGCCCGCAGCTTTAGCTTGCTGAACGAAAACACGCCTCAGCCCCCGAAACTTGCAGCTTGTTAACTTTTAGCAAAATGGAGAAATAAGGGCAAGTTAGTTTCTACATCATCCAAAACGATAAGTCACTATAAGTCACCATGACCGACCAATCAGCGCGCGCCGAGTCGAGACTTTGAGATCGTAGGTTGTACAAACTGGCCCTGCGTTCTTCCTCGCCCCTGCCCTCTCTGGCCATCCCCACTTTTTCCCCTCTCGCCTCAAGTTTACGGGGGCCTGGGGAATCACCGCAGGGAATACATCTTCCTAACGTCTCAGCGTCCCTATATAAGACGAGCCTGACTCCTTTCCCCTCATTCGCAGTCTTCGCTTCAGTCATTCGGGAGCAACCTGGACAGGTGAGTCTGGTCTGGAACCATGCATCTTATACTTTAAGTGCCCCTCACGATGTCACTTGTCTTAACATTGCCCGAATCCGAGCAGTGGGTAAGTGACCGATCCACGGTGGGCCAGAATCGGAAAAAGGCGGACAAAACTCATAACTTAGTAACCGTTCAATGAATTTTCATAAAATCTGGTATTGTGGGGTTTTTTGAGTCGCTGATTTCAATTCTGGTAGCAATTTGAGTCAAGGGCGTCCTCAGACAGTAGCGTAGTGAGCATTTTCTAAAAACAACCTGAAACCGTTCAAATTCGGGACTTTGGCGTTTGAAGAGTCACTGAATCCGATTCCGGCAGAATTTGGAATCTGTGGCATAATACTGAGACAATAGCGATGTGAAAGATTCGATGGAATGTTGGATACCGTTTAAGTTCGGTATTTTCAGGTTTTACAGTCGCTAATCTGTTGTATATGTGAAGTATGATAGTTATATAGTATTGCAATCGTTGCATATCATTCAGAAACTTGCAAAAAATCTTCGTCTGCCGTGCGCCTACGCCAAACTGGCCAAACAGCTGCACTGCGCAGTTCTGGTTGGGCCCACGCACGCACGTCTTTTTACTGTTCGCAAATGCAGGCTAGCACAAAGTAGCAGCCAAAATCATCCTGTCTCACTGAGGGAGGGTCTAATTCTCTCTTTTGATACCAAAATTAACGCAGGAATCGACGGGAATCGTTTTGTAACTCAAAATAACTGCGAACTCAGAGTAAGGTTATGGGGCCGTGCATGGTATCGGTAAACCTACTGTCATCGCGAGCAGAAAAGCGCGAAACAAAATCGGCTGTCGCAAAACAAATTACGGTTGAACGCTTTACGAAACTGCATGGCATATTTGAACGCAATCCATCTATACGCGCAAAAGAAACCGAAAGTTCGCGCGCGCGTATCCGGCATGCTTGTAGGGCTAAAGCTGTTCAGTTTCATTCAGCCTAGACATTGCTCTACTTATTGTGATATAAATATATGTCATATAAAATATTTTAAAAACTAGGTTTTGTCCGCCTTTTTCCGATTTTGGCCCACTGTGGATCTCCATCCGAAAGTTTTCAAGATTTTAAAGTCTCCAGACTTTTGAGACTTTCAAATTGACTTTTCAACTTCTGAGGGTTTTGCAAAAGAAAATAGAGACTTTTGGGGACTACAGGAATTTTTCTGCGATTTTTCGGGTATTTTTTTGGACTTTTTTCCTAGTTTGCGCTAATTACTCAGGCTCGAGACTTTTTTTTTAATTTTTATTTCGAACACTTTTCGAGCATATGTACTGCGACTTCGGGGAGCTGGGTAACCCGTGGCCCGAATCTTGCGAGATCTTGATTGTATTCTCAAACACAATTACCGTTTGCAGTGATATTTTGTGTGGACTACTTGAACTTGAGAAGAAGTGAAATGGACGGCAAATCCCAAGCCAATCGCACCAACCAGTGCAACCCGGACCACAAGCCAACTGGACCGGGTAAGTGGCATCGAGTCTGAACTCGAACAAACCTAAGGCTGTTGTTTGCAGGATGTGTCCGAAGCGATTTGACCTGTTCTGTGATAACGCGAGTGTATAGAGTTCGCCTGGGATGGCGCCTTACGAACGAAGCATAGGCAAGCCCGCGCTACGACTAACCATTACAGACGTGCCTATCTCGCAGGCGCTCTATAGCTGGAATGCTCAGCGCTGCACTGACCTTCCAGTGTAGTGTGGGTCAACGAACTCCGTGTCCTTTCTTATAATTCAATGAAACGCATTTTGAAGATGCCTTGTAATCGCGAAATATTTGATGCAAAGACATAGAAAGCCATAAAAAGTTTAATTTAAAAATTGAAAACATGCAGGCACAGATCCGAATTCAAAATGCTCAGAATACTATAGGAAGTTTGAAGTTTGATTTTCCATGTTACAGGTCACACTGCTCAATATGGTGGTGCCACAGATAAAGCAAACCTTGACAACCGCAGCAATCAGATGAACACCAACAATCCCAAATACGGAGGAGGTCAAGGCGCAAAGAAATGAGGTCTTTTGTGCTGCAGTGGGACAAGGAGAGACAACCGTCTCACCTTTCCCGATCCAATGATGTTGCAAGAGCCAAGTGTCTCATTTTGATTAATTACGCGCATCGTGATGTAGATGAGAGAAATGTTAAAAAATATTGATCACTAATAAAGCTTTTGATGCATCCTTAGCAACATAATTGAGAATCTTCTGCTAATTTCACTGAACAATACATATCCCATAAATGTGACTTTGTTTTTACTCCAAAAAACTGATTAGACTTGTAGAGTTTACAAAACAATCAAAGGAGGAAAGAGAAGAGTATGCATACTGCTGACTGCATTATTAGTCTTTAATAATTTAATACGAGAAATAACAATTTCAATACAGAATACATTTAACCATCAATATAGAGCTATCAATAACAACTCACTTATTTAAAGGGCTAAGTTTTTATCAAAAAAGAAAAGAGAGATTGCATTTTGATGCACATGTCTGATCACATAAAAAGTACCCTATATATAAACATCATATCACAAAGAGTTAGAATTTGAAGGGAAATATCCCAGAACTGATGGGTACCTGAGGAGAAGAACGCAAAATATGATAGCAGAAATGCCTCCGTGATTGCTTGCTTTCTTCTAGCTTTCTAACATCAATTTCTGGTTACATAGAAAGCACTTCTCAATAGATGCAGAGTGCAAGGAAACTAGATTAATATCGTACATTCAGAGCAGTCTTGTGGATTGCAGTCCTTACAGTCTCTCATAGATTTTAAATACTGTACGTATGAAACTTCCAATAAGAGGTGGATTGACAACAAAATCACATTTGCTCTATCCAGCCCTAAGGATTCAAATAACTTAAGTGTTATCACTTGTGTCATATTGCTCTTGAAAATAACAAGGAAAGGCAATTGAAGCATTACAAAATATACAGACAATGCTGTCAAAAATAAAAAGAAGCGTGTTGATGAATAGTTTTGTAAAAACGTAAGTCATGAGCATCTTTCAGCTCTTGTTCTGTAACATAATCAAGATATAAAGTCCTTTAAATATTGCAGTTATAATGAAGTATGCAGAAAACTATGATGCAATTTAGTTGCCGAGATTTGAATCTATGGAGTAGCACTAGGTGGCCTATCCCTATCATCCAGTGAGCTGAAAAAGAAAAAAAAAAATGTTAATTTATGTGGACAATGATGAATATTACACTATGGAGTTCTATGTTGTATTAATTCAAATTACCTGTCATCCTTCTCTGGCTGATCTGATGTATCCTTATCGCCTTCTTGTTGAGCAGGAATATCCCTCTGAGCTGAAAATAATACAATAAAAAAGTTCAGAGTACATTGAAGGAAAACATTCCATTCGGCACTACCTGAGATTATATGTCAATGCCTAACAATAACATGCCATTCAAACATGAAATAATATGCTCACCTTGCTTCAGGGAGGAGTAGAGAGGAAGAGTAGACGGCATCCAACTAAAGGGGAGATTCCTTGACTGGCGAGGCGGCTGGCAAGGTGGAGACGGGCTACGCTCACGTGCCTCCGATAGTTCCCTGCAAACATCACAATCGATCATCATTTATTTTGGATCAGAATGTAAACAAAACTTAAGTTTGCACAATTAAATTTAAAAATTGTGGAATTAAAATAAAATTGCGAATATAAAATCCCACACATAGTTGTGATATTTGTAATACCTCAATTGTTTCAATTCATCCAATTTGACTGGCGAAAGACGAAGAGAGTCCAACAACAAATCAAAGGCACTAATATCCTGGGGAAAAAAATATGGCACATCATAAAGCAATCTTGTATAACGTAGTTTTTTTTAAGTAACCAAATATTGCCTTGAAAAATTACTTTATCTTATAAAGTTTCAACTTACAGAGGATGCTCCTTCTGCCCATTCAATGCCAGAATGACTATGACTCGGGGAAGTCCCAGGAGAATGCCCTGTTCCACCACGCCGCCTTGAGGAATGACTATGGCGAAGTGGTCTCAGGAGGGATCGCGAACTTCCAAGCATCACTAAAGTAACAATAGAACAAGAAAATTGATTCCCACACCCACTGAAAATATGTTCAAAGAATCATTTAAAGTGAATTTAAATCCGAGTTTTTCAATGTTGAATTCAAAATACATACATTTTGGAGGAGTCAAATGGGCATCCGATGTGGCACAGTTATCTCCGGAATCCACTCTTGGCAGACATGCTCCTGATTGACTAGAGGCATTGCTATACATGCTTGCAAGACTAGGGGGACCACTTGTGGTGCCACAATTGGGACCTGATGATGAAATGCTCACTGATCGGCAAGCAGAGCTTGAGGGTGCAGTGCTTACAGAGGCAACTGATGGAACAATGTTGGAGTCACAAAGTATTGTGGCTGGGGATCCATTTGCTGATAAACTTTCTCCCCCATTATTGGTTCTTGAGGCAGATCTGTCAAGAAAAGATTAGAATGACTAAATGAGTGTTCTTTCATTACATGATTCAAAATTTAAAAAGAAAAGTACGTTCAGCACATGTCAATTATACCTTGAAGGAGATGATAACGCTGCAGCGTAATCAAGAAGCCCTAGGTGAATTGAATTCACGACATCATTTGTGGGCATAAGTTGTGGACATCCTATTACACAGATAAGATAGTTAATATTTTGAATTTCACGACAAAAATGGTTCGCTGATGTTTTCAATGCACTTTATTCCAGACAAACTAAGACAAACTACTAATTTTAAGAGGTTGCGAATAAATGTCATCCATACCTTGTGATGTGTACACAGGTCTCGGAGGCGGAGGCCAAGCAGCATTTTCAGGTAATGGATTGCTAGAATTGTTTCGGTCCTGCATCTCAAAAAGATGCAATAACATTATCTCATCCTCTAAACTATCAGAAATACTTCTCCCGCTGAGCACAGAAAAATAAAAAATGGCATCATAAAATGAGAAAAAGTATCAGAAATATTTGTCAATAAATCAGGTCAAGATACTTACCCAAAGGGCTGGTCTGCTTCACGATCACGGAACAATATTCTCTGTGCCATGGAAATTTCCACATCGTTGTCCCCTGATGGGAAGGAAACCAATATTACATAAAAAGGAAATTTAAGAAATACTATCACTCGAATTCTTATCTTAATTTTTTTAAAGTTCATTACAAACCAGACATTGTCTCATCATCAACATCATTTTCATCATTAGAATTGTCCTCTAATGGGCAGGTGACTGTTTCAACATGAACAAGATCTTCTCCATCACCATCACTTCCATCCTGTAAAACAAGAGACAATAATGTTTATAAAAATCACATTAAGGGTTTGTTTTTGTTGACAAAAGAAACTTGATTATTACCTCAGTATCACTGCTTTCTGGACTAGTTATGCTACTTGCAGCCACATTGGACGTAGAGGATGAAAGTGATACAGACAGGGGTTTGCTACTAGATGGTGTACGGATTTGATGAGATGACTTTGTGCCCACAACTTCTGACAGCTTTCCTGTGCCTGAGTTGGTGCTACTTTCTTTCCTCTCTGGAATCTCTACATCAGCTAATGTGAGAGCAGCAATGATAGAATTACTCTTGACTGTTGGTGATGCAACAACTGAACGCGCTGAGACCAAAGAGGCAAATGAGGGACCAGCTCTGGTGTGCTCATTTTGATGAGAAGTTGTGGTCTCTTCTTTCACTTGAGTTGATGTAGAAACTTTTGTGTTTTGTCTGAAAGCACAAATATGACAGAGTGAAAAGAAAAGTTAAAGCAGAAACAATACATGATATGAAACATCAAACATCAGAAAATTGTCTACTGAAAATTACTGTACCATGCTTGTACCAAGTATCATGACAAAAGATAAATGTAAAAGAAAAAGAAAAGACTTACTTTGCACTGCCAGGTAGAGAGGAGAGAGAGGTTGTAGAAAGCGATGAAGGTGTTGGGACAGCTACTCCAGAGACATCATTTGTAGCCTCTCCTGCATTTGCTGAGCCCTCAGAAGATCCTCGAGAAGCAGTTAAAGTATTGTTGCGTGAAATTTCAATACTTAATCGCTGTTAAAATATTATTAATTATTTAAAATGTATGATGTTACAGTGCCTAACAGTAAAAATACTTCAAACTTTAAACAAATACCACAATTTACCTCTTTCAGTTCATTAATTTGAGCAACATATTGGTTCTGGACAGTGATCATCTGATTTATATACCACTGCTGATCTCGACAACGTTGAAAGAATGTAGGTGGGCGTACCTGAAATCTAAATTTTATTGGTTGAAAATTTAGTAAGTGCTATATGGAATTGTAGGATTAATGGTTAATAAAAGCTAAGTTATGTTGTTTACCTTAAGATGAGAGAGTCATTTTCAGTATTGAGATAGCCTTCACTTGCAAGAAGATCCAAACGGAAGAATCGATTGTAGCCCCAGCATTCACCAATTTCAAAGTCTGATGCAAACTCACGAACAATATTTTTGCTGGCATCTCTTGACCCTTGGTGGATCATTTCAACTCGATACTCATACCTGCAAAATTGATTGGTTGAGTAAGCAAATCATGCTCCAATGCAGTTCAACTTTTCATCTTTGCATATGACTTGTATTAATGACAGAGTAAAAACAAAATTAATATAAAATATTTGTTGGCAATATAAAATGTGGAAAATGGAATATTTATTCAAACAATGAAAACCCATTTCTGTAGACACTTACTTGGAAGTTTCAGGAAGACCGGCACTCAGCTCAAGAAATACAGATAGATAGTTTCCCCTCACAATTCCATTGCCATCAGGATACACCTTCAAGCGCCAACATAGTCCATTGACATGCAAAGGAGCAGAGTAAACTGGATCTGCTTGATGTTGCATCTGGGTGAAGTTCTGAAGAACGAACATGCTGCTGTCATAACCTGGCACAATTTCACTGAAAGATGAAACATTATTAGAGGAGATATAGAAATATGGTGCTTTCAGAGTGCAAGATTCTGATTTTTTCTTTCTTTAAATTTTTTTTTTAAAGCAAGTAACCAAATAACTTTAGAACAAACCTTTGAAAATCTGCTGGTACAGGAGCTGTCACAAAACTAGCCATAGGTTTCTTTCTCACTTGATGGATCATTCTGGACATATCTCTACTCTTGGCAATAAGTTCAGACCGTGTGCAACTGTGCAGTTGATGTTCTACTTCCAAAAGCAGGGCTTCTAGTTGCTCTGTCTCTTGTGTCAATGATGTTTTTTGACCCATCAAAGTAAGTAATTTAGCTTTCAATTGAGAGTCTAATCTTGCTATCATTAACTCCACAGCATTGCGAATTTCTCTGACACGTTCATCTTTTGCTGCACGTACGGATTCTACATTGCGCTCCTGAAATTTGAAACAGAAATATTCTTTCCAATACAGTCATGAAGAAAATTAAAGACTGGATCTAACAGGTTGTTTATCTTAGGAGAAAAACTACACAGAAATTGTTTGTGGATACTCACTACTTCCTGAACAAGGCTTATGAGTTCCATGAGACGTCGTCGAAGTCTTGCTACTTCTACTTTGATCTGCATCATATGTTGCTCATAAACCTCCTCCAGAGGCTTGAACATGTGACCCGAGTGAGTGCCACCCCAGAGAGCACACTGGTGACAAATGCAACACCGGCATGTCCAGCAGAACACCGAGAGCTTTTCCTGGTGAGTTTCACACCTAAAAGGCAAAAATCAACATTACAGAATACATTGTAACTCGAAGATATTAAAAACAGCATCGACATACTTCAGTAAGTTGCACACCTATCTCTTTCATTGTCTGCAGCCCTTGTCGAAGTAAACCCCGCAGCCTGCAAGGTATCCAACTGCTGAGTAACTTCTTCCACCCATCGGCAGTTAACTAGTTCATGAAGATGGAGAGTGGCCCGACAATGTGGGCACTGTGATCTTTGCTCTGTTAGCCATCGACGGATGCATACATAGCAACATAGTTTCGAGCAATGTGGACATAAATGAGCATCTCGCAATTTCTCCATACATATGAAGCAGCGAAAGACTTCAGCGAGCGTCTGAAAATGAAATTTATTCGATAATATAGACAAGCTGTAGAGAAAAGGACGGATTTAAAAATGTATTAATGCAACATTCATCATGGTAATGTTGATCGTTCTCCATGAAACCTCGAGAAAATTTTGTGAGGGTTCAACAACCAGTGGCAAGAACATTTTTGAGTAGAGTTAAATTTTTGGTGTTTCCGTGGTATAAATGTTTAATAGACGAACAAAGTGACAGGGAAGTAACAGATCTCAACTAACCTCAACGCTGTGTTCGTCATCGTTTCTTAATCCCTTTTCCCTCCCTGCCATTTCAATGGTATAGTTCTAGCAGAGATCAAGGATGATTGAGAGAAAAGCCTCTCATCCTGAAAAGAGTAAAACTAATCAACAAGATTAAAATTGTGTTCTTTGTTCGCAAAACTGTTTTGACATGACAATAGAGGGAGACAATAGACAATGGATTGACCTCTGGTGAAAAAACAAATTCCCTATAATTTTTGTAATTTTAAATTCAAGAATCAAAGAATAATTTGCTTTCAAATTAGTAAAAATCTTCAAATTGATCCATCATCATGATAAATTACCGAAAAGGATCGAAAACTTTAGTATCATGTAAATTCCGTGAATTTCGCGTTGAACAGATGGTACCATCGGCAGCTGCAATACTCAGATGAGTGTTTTTTTTTTTACTAAATTCTTAATGGAAGGAGCACAATAAGGCTTCTTTTAAAGGTTTCACTTAGTTTGCAAGGAAATTAATAGTCTGTCATCTTCCTAGTGTTAGTCTTATGAGCTTCATTAGTCACAGTATGCTATTTCAAAAGAAATAGCTTTATCCCATTTGACTTTCGTAGTTGCCGACAAGTTCATCAGTTTCGCAAACGCTTGGAAGGCAGTGGCATTAGTCAGACATTTTACAAATCGGTATTATCCGCATCTTTGTCATTGGTTTGTTGCAACGCAGTTGGTGTGTTCAGCGGTTCCCGCACCCAGTTTTCAAAGTGTAATTATTTAATTGTAGAAAAAGGATAGCTGATACTACGGCCCTTGTGTCCGATGTCTAGTGCTGAAGTGGTGGACAATTCCGTTGATCCCCCAGCCAAGAAGCGGAAAGTTGCTTCAGCAGACTCCACTGCAGCGAAGTCCGTTTCACTGTCTCTTTCAGACATGGCGAAAAATGGATCATCAAGCTCCGCCCAGGATATTGACGAGGGTCTGTATTCCCGGCAACTGTATGTGTTGGGCCACGATGCTATGCGCCGCATGGCCAACTCGGATGTCCTGATCTCCGGTCTTGGTGGACTTGGTGTGGAGATCGCGAAGAATGTTATTCTTGGGGGAGTGAAGTCGGTCTCGCTGCATGACGAAACCGCGTGTAGTATTGTGGATCTTTCGTCACAGTTTTACTTGACAGAAGCTGATATTGGGAAGAATCGTGCCGAAGCATGTTGCCAGCAGCTGTCAGAACTCAACACCTATGTGCCTACTACAGCCTACACTGGACCCCTTACAGAAGATTACCTGAAGAAATTCAGGGTAGTAGTTTTGACACAGAGCTCTCGAAGCGAGCAGCTGCGTATTGCTGAGTTCACTCATGTCAACAATATAGCTCTCATTATTGCTGATACTAGAGGACTGTTTGCCCAAATCTTCTGTGACTTTGGACCTAACTTTTCAGTCGTTGACACAACAGGTGAGAGCCCGGTTTCTGCTATGATTGCCAGTGTTTCTCGTGATGTCGATGGGGTTGTGACATGTCTAGACGATACTCGACATGGTTTAGAAGATGGCGATTATGTAACCTTCTCAGAGGTGCAAGGCATGACTGAACTTAATGGATGTGAGCCAATCAAAATCAAAGTATTGGGTCCGTATACATTCAGTGTCGGTGATACAAAGAATTTCACAGAGTACATCCGTGGTGGTATTGTTACGCAAGTAAAAATGCCAAAGAAAGTCAGCTTCAAACCTTTGAAAGATGCCTTGAAGGAGCCAGAGTTTATCACCACTGATTTTGGAAAGTTTGACTACCCTCCACAGCTTCATCTTGCATTTTCTACCCTCCACAAGTTCCAGGAAGAACATGGAAGACTGCCAAATGCTTGGAGTAATGCCGATGCGGAAGCATTTCTGAAATTGGCCAAGGCTGAGAGCCAGAATGGAGGCAATGAAGAAGAGATTAATTCTGATCTTCTTTCCAAGTTCGCCAAGGTCTGCAAAGGCAGCCTAAGTCCTGTAAATGCTTCAATTGGTGGTGTTGTTGCTCAAGAGGTTATGAAGGCATGCAGTGGAAAGTTCAACCCCATATATCAGTGGCTGTATTTTGATGCTATTGAGTGTCTCCCCCCAGCTGGTGTGACTGAAGAAGATGCCAAGCCTACCGGAAGCCGCTATGATGGTCAGATTATGGTCTTTGGTCAACAGTTCCAAAAACGTCTAGGTGCCCTGAAGTACTTTATTGTTGGAGCTGGTGCTATTGGTTGTGAACTTCTGAAGAACTTTGCGATGGTTGGTGTTGGTGCTAATGGCGGCCAGGTGACTGTTACTGATATGGATCTGATTGAGAAGTCTAATCTGAATCGCCAGTTCTTGTTCCGCCCTCATGATGTTCAGAGACCTAAGTCTGGCACTGCTGCTCGCGTTATCAAGCGGATGAACCCAGCCATGAATGTTGTTGCTCATGAAAACAGAGTTGGTCCTGAATCTGAGAAGACCTATGATGATACATTCTTTGATAACTTGGATGGTGTTGCTAATGCCTTGGACAATGTTGATGCTCGTATCTACATGGATCGTCGTTGTGTGTATTATCGCAAGCCTCTGTTGGAATCTGGTACTCTTGGCACCAAGGGAAACACTCAAGTGGTGGTGCCATTCCTCACTGAGTCATACAGCTCATCCCAAGATCCTCCCGAGAAGAGCATACCTATCTGCACTTTGAAGAACTTCCCAAATGCAATTGAGCATACTTTGCAGTGGGCCCGAGATAACTTTGAGGGCTTGTTCCGTCAGGCTGCTGAAAATGCTGCACAATATTTGCAGGACCCTAATTTTGTTGAACGTACTCTCAAGCTGCCTGGAGTCCAGCCTGTGGAGGTTCTGGAGAGTGTGAAAACTGCCCTGATTCAAGAACGGCCTCGCTCCTTTGAAGATTGCGTTGCATGGGCTCGTAACCATTGGCAAGATCAATACTGTAACCAAATCCGCCAACTTCTTTTCAATTTCCCTCCAGATCAAGTTACTTCTAGTGGACAGCCTTTCTGGTCTGGTCCCAAGCGTTGCCCAGTTCCTTTGACATTTGATGTGAATGATCCCCTGCATTTGGACTATGTGTGGGCAGCAGCTAACTTAAAAGCTGAAGTTTATGGCATTCCGCAAGTCCGGGACAAGAGTGCTGTAGCTCGTATGGTTGCCAATGTTGTTGTGCCTGAGTTCACTCCTAAGTCAGGTGTGACAATTGCAGTGACAGATTCTCAGTTGCAAATGTCTAATGGCAATGTTGATCATGACATTGGAGCTCTCCAGAGGGAATTGCCTGACCGAGAAGAAGTAAAGGGATTGCGCCTCACTCCTCTTGAATTTGAAAAAGATGATGACAACAACCTGCATATAGACTTCATTGTAGCAGCCTCTAACTTAAGAGCTGCAAACTACAAGATTCCTCCAGCTGACAGACATAAGAGTAAACTGATTGCTGGTAAGATTATTCCTGCCATAGCTACTACTACATCAGTTGTGGCTGGATTGGTTTGTGTAGAGCTGTACAAACTAGCTCAAGGTTTCAAGGAGTTAGCACCATACAAGAATGGTTTTGTAAACTTGGCTCTCCCATTCTTTGGCTTCTCTGAGCCAATTGCTGCACCTCTAAACAAGTATTATGAGAAGGAGTGGACCCTGTGGGACCGTTTTGAAGTAGAAGGTGAGATGACATTGAAGGAGTTCATCGATTACTTCAAAGAAAAGCACCAACTGGAAATCACCATGCTGTCACAAGGCGTATGTATGCTGTATTCCTTCTTTATGCAGAAAGCAAAGTGTGTGGAGCGAATGGGCCTACCAATGTCAGAAGTAGTGAAGAAAGTATCCAAGAAGAAGTTGGAACCTCATGTCAGAGCTCTAGTGTTTGAACTTTGTTGCAATGATGATGACGGCAACGATGTTGAAGTGCCTTATGTACGGTACACACTGCCCCGTTAAAGGACTACTCCTATGCTTCTCCTTTCTCTGCTCGCTTGTGTGGGACTTAGCATCTTCTCTCTTGAAAGGACCATGAATTGATTGTAACCCAACTTTTATATCTTGCCACACAAACTTCATCTGATGTATGGATTTTTAATTTTAAAATTTGGTTCTGAACCCTTTTTTTTTCCTTTTGTAAACTTTTGAAAACTTTTCTATATGTCCTGTTTTTTGCTGTCGTAAATTTTGGATTGACATGATAGTTTCACAAATCATATCATTGTTTCCTCTTATTTTATTTCTAAATGTTCGTACTGTCAGCCTCTGTTAATTACTTCCTTTCCTTAGCCTCGTACCAAATTTAGATTTCCCTGAAAGTTTTTTACATTTTGCATTTGATGTTTGTTAAGAAAATTGGTAAAGACAGCAAACTAATAACATTCTTGTCTAATATCTGTGTCATAAGTATCAATACAGCTATCTTATGAATATAGCTTGGACACAATTCTGTGGCATATAAGAACAATTTTTGTGTACATATAATGTCCTGTCCTGGTAAGCAAGTACTCAAACTTTCTGCTTTGTAACAGTGAAAGTAGTCATGTTGTAGATTATTTGAGGATGTTATACATCATACAGCATTTAACAATGAAATTTTGTATGTGATGGAGTATTGCTGTCTTTTAAAGAAATGATGATGGAGAGGTGGCCAGCTGTGGAGTAGGATTTTGAAATGTCTGGCTGGGTCTGTTGCAGATGTGTGATGTTTCTCCATAAGTGGAGAGAGAATTGTGATTGAAGTTAATGTGCTGTTCCCTAAAACTTAAAATGATTTTTCTATGTAATTTATCTCAGCAAGATCTCTATTCAACATACAGAATCCCTGCTCAGGATCCATAATGCTCAGGAAACTTTATGGCACATCTAATGAACTGTCTTTACGGACATTATTCTGAATATGTCAAAGTATTTCTTATTCATTGAGATATTGAGCACTCACTCAAGTGGTGTTGCCAACAAAAGATAATGCAATTTAAAGAAACATCTTTGAAAGAAAAAAAAAGACTGTATCTTCTATTATTTTGAGATGTTAATGAATGAGAAAAGAATGTATACTAGATAATTGTATTTACATATGTGAATTTAAACATCAGAACTATGAAAGTTTTGTTACTAATACAAGTTTTTATTTTAATGTTTGGTTGCACCAAGGTCTGGTTTCCTGTTAATTTAGGTAAATTAAAATTAGTATGCTTATTTCTTTGATTTTATACATGTTGGGTGAGAATTGGTGGACAATGTGGTGTAATTCGCATTTGTATATTATTTCAAACTGATTTGTGCTTTCGACCTATTCAAATTTTGCAAAGACTTTACAACTCGTATTGTTTGATGGTTTATTATGTTATGAGGGCACTTTTATTTATTTTAATGCCAAGTGTTGAGGACTGTTTGAACTAATGAAGTAGAAACTCTTTAGTGACATTGAATGATAAATGCTATGTGGTGCAATGTTTTCAATCATTAAAATTTTCATTGAAAGAAAATATATGTCTTAATTCCTTTTTTCCTCTTGAAATATATCCCAATATCATAATTTTATTCACATCAAAATATATTTATTTGATTTAAAATGTCAAGAGCACTGCTAGAATTACAACGACATGCCAAAGACTTGTACTTGAGAATATCAAAGCGAATAACTGAAATACGTGAGAATTTTCATACTTCCACGATGCTGATCACATGAATTTTGCAATGAAGCTGAGCATGAACTACATTTCCCGAAGTCAAATTCCTTAAAATACTTCGCTGTTAACAAATTTGATCAGTGGAGCTTCTGACAGACAACCTGCTACGTTCAAAGGCATGGCGGCATCAATAGCCTGACGAAAGCAGGTCCCTGAACTTCGTTAATCTCTCTTCTCGTGCCACTAGTTTTTCATGCATGATGATTCTTGAATGCAATCAGTATTGCTGGTATTGCAGATCGTCAAAACAACAAAAGATTCTTGAAAGCTTAGTTTTTCTTGTAAATGGGATGGAAGATCAAGATTTGGTATGATGTAATTTTCTTTGAGAAAGGTTGCAAACCTGTTCTGGAAAAACTCGCGCTAAAATCTCAAGAATCGGTCGGGAATTTGATTCACAGCGCAATCCCACCTTTCTGAAATTTTAACTGACAGAAAATTTATTTTAAGTACTTGAGCCGTTCTTTTATCTCGCTGGGGTTGTAACCATCGAAGTTGAGAACCAATCTATTTTGGGGTAGGTTATGTTTTCTTTATTTACACCTAATGAACAGAAGTAGGTGTCTTCAGTTGTTGTGCTTGGTTTTGGATGAGGGGAAAAAAAGTATTGTAACCGCGTTTTCATAATTTATTTCTTTAGAACTAGTTTATCAGAGACCTGTACATGAGGAGTCATCTCATTCACAGTAATGGCACATCCAGAGGACTTCGGAGCAGCCAGATTCTTCCTCGTGGATTCCAAATGGCAGTATCGAGGAGAAGGCAATGCAAACATCGTCATCAGTTTCCCTGAAGTAAAAACATTTGTTTCTGCAGTAACTCTTTCGGAACTTGTGAGACCTGATTGGTATAATACAACTGCACACTTTTCCTTTTTCAGGATCGGAGAGTTTTACGGCTTCCCAAATCAAATAAAAATGAAACTATATGTGATCTTGACTTGTGGCACAGACTGCAGCTGAATGTTACATTTATCTCTTCCATTATGAGGTCCCTTCTTGGGCCCATGTTTGTTTCACGCCCTTCTCTTATCTATCTCACTCAAGAGGATATTGACCACTTAAATAAAACTATACTACCTTTTAGGCCCAGTAAGTACATTAAAAAATAAAGATTATACCCTGCCTCAATCCAAGTTTCTATTTTTGAAATTTTTCCAGAAAATCGGAGCCACAAAGAGCTTTCATTTTGTGGAGGTGAACTATGGGATGACCATGCATTCCTTCCTTCAGAGATGTCTGCGCTTTGCTTATCTGAAGCACTCTCCATTGAATTGAAGCCAAAACAAGGTGTTTTTCCTCCTAAAATGAGGCATAAAATCTGCTCATTCTGTCGCAAGCAGGAATGGAAGGTAGAATAAACACTGTAGATCTACATATAAACCGCAATAAGGATTGAAACCTCATGTTGAGAACATGTGTCCTTATTCATCTTCCTTGTCACAGTTGGCGGAGGGCCAAGTGTCCAACAGAAGCCAATACTGCCCACTTGATCTTTTCTCAGGGTAAGGACTCTGAGTGTAATAATAGTTCATCTTATCAAGTTCGCAGTGATGAAAGTTTTCTTTTCATCTGTTTAATTGTCTTTCTCAGGCAACAGACAAGAATGAAGCGTGCTGTGGAGTCACTTATCAATACGCCCCAAAATAATTTAAGAGTCTTTCATGTACGTAATTCTTTTGTTAAAAAAGAAAAAAGCATTTTTACTTGCTTTTACTGAACAAAAAATTCTTGGTTTCTACAATTTTTATTTGGTTTTGGCATATACTCCAATGAGAAAAATATTGTTTCATAAACAATCATTTAATTTTCCAGAATGGGATTCTTGTGTATGGTGAGGGAATGGACACAGCTGATTTGCAGAAAGTACTGAATGAATGGTTTCATACAATGCCAGGGTAGGTTTTATTCTTTTGCATTCTCACAACCACATTGTTTGAAAGAGATGATTCTTTTAGCCATATGAATGTACAAATCCTTTGAATTCTTTTTCTTTCTTTTTTTTCCAGAACAGATGCAGTAGGCAGGTTTGCCTCCCTCCTGCTGCAAGCTCTTACTTTAGAGTTTGATTCAGCTTTGTTCAATGACTCCTCTGAAGCATGGAACTATGACAGTGTATTTCTGTGTAATGAAAAGTAGGTACTTTTTATCAATCTACAGTCGATTATTGATATGAAAAAAAAGCGAGAAAAAAAGTGTCCAAGTAATGCTTCATATTTATTCAGGTTACAAGAAGACTTTGGAATCAGTGACGAAAGTCTGCCTTCAATCTTCCTATCACCGTGCAACTACGAAAAACAAGAACTACCTGAGGTTAGTTGAACTGTGCATCTTTTTTGATCATGAAGGAATGAATGGTTTAAATTAGTAATCAGTTTTATTTTCTGTGGATTTCTAGAACTGCATATTAAATCGTCTTGCTCGAGCCCAAGCTCTGGATGTCTGTGGTAACAGACTTGTTCACCGTATGCTGATGGATGAGATGAATTCAGATAAAAATAATTTAGTTACTTCAAAGCCAACCTCTGCAAACTTAAACTATGTCACTGATATAATTGAAAAAGGTTCCAGTTCCAAGCTGAATCCAATAGAATTGTATCTCATTGCTGCTTCTGTTAGAGACTGCTCAATTTTGGTTTCATTTCAAATTTTGTAAGTATTGTTGCTAAATTTGAATTTGAATTTCTGCGTTTATGAGTATTGATTGATCAGTCACTCACGTATCACCTCTGTGTTTCCCAGAAAAGATGACATTAATCCTGCCAGATTATGTGAAGTGCCTCATATTGTTGAAGATGCCTCAAAAAGGATATTCCTCCTCAAGATAGCGGCCGTTGATTTGGATCCAAAACCTTTGTCTTGTATAGCAGCTCATGCAAAAAGAGACGCTGCAATATTGAAGATTTGTTAGGGTGGGTATGAGACCCTAGTAACAGAGTATCGTCATAGTAACGTCACTTTGACGTCATATGACGTCAAAATAACATCGCTCTGACGTCATCTTGACGTCACAGGACGTCATTTTGACGTCACATGACGAATCTCTGTTACGTGGGGAAGACGGTGAGGTGCGGGACAGCGCCTCGAAATCAGCAGGATGGCTTCCCGGTTGGCGTTGAAGTTGGAGGGGTTGCCTATTACACGGGCGCCTGCCTGTTGCACATATTGTTATGGCAGAGCGTAGCAAAAGTGTACTTTATCGCACAGGGATTCGCGAATCTCAAGCAACAGCAGGTAAGCCAGACCCTGATTTTTAGTACATTTTAATCATGTGAGATACAAAAAGACTATTTTTTGAAAATGTCTTCGGAAAAATCTACGGAGATACTTTTGTAGATCGATAGATATTTTTGCATTTTGTATACTTGCCTTAGAAAAAGTAAAAATTGACTGCCCCTCACAAAAAGAGAGTTTAAAAGGACATAGATAAATAAATCCTCAACAGCCTGGGTATGGGGGGCTCTATCTGAATAGTTTCAACAACTTTGGAAGTCTAATGCAATCGCTCTTTTATCGCTGTCAGAGCGATATCGATTGACCTCGATCTTCTCATTTCAATGCTATTCTGCATCCAGTCAAAGTAAGTTATAGTGGCCTCCGAGGCCAAGCTGTGTGGCGAAGCGAGGGTAATGACTGAGCAACGGTCTATCGGAACAAACAACGGTCACGTCTTCCCAAAATACTGTACATAGTTATTAGATCAGAAAACTGACATAGACTTACCAGCATCGGTGTGCCGTCGACTCCATCATGTCATTCGAGGTAGCGGACGACTGTGGTCTCTTTCGATAGCGTCGAGATGAGGACGAAGCAGGCCCGGCAGTGGGCTCGGGCGCGCGGGTCACAAATATAATTTACCCACCAACAAACTATTCGTCACAAGCACAGTGGTCGCAGCTAGGCTCGACTCGGGTAGGCTCCAACCAGCCAGTCCTCAAGGAGCCCTTCCAAGGCGAGGCACGTTTAATTTCCGCCGAGGACCGCCGTATCCGGTGGGAGGGAAGCGACCTGATGAGTCCGAGACTGCAGCTGTATCCCTCCACAGAAAAACCAAAACCCGGAATCTTGGGCAACCCAAACAAGAAACCAAGGATTAAAAATAATTTCTGCAAGTCATTTTGAGACCTATTTTAAAACGCGTTTCGAAGCTGACCGTTTTGCAATAGGTCTCAAAATCACCTCCAAAAATACTTTTTTTTACCCTTGGTTTCTGGGTTAAGCTGCCACAGATTCTGGGTTTTGGTTTTTCTGTGTCTTTCCCTCAGTCTGGCACTGTCTAGACCTATATACTACTACCAGAGAGGCTGGAGGGGTAGAAGTCCTGCCGTCACATGATGTGGACTTCCCCAGTGCGCCAGAATCCTGCCGGTGCGGTAGTCCGGCCGCTCTCTCCCCTGCAGCTCTCTGGCCGTGCCGTGTCGCTGACCAAGCCCCCAGGGTCGTCACTTCTCCCGACTTACCATCCTGTAAACCCTGGTCCGTGCCTCATACGTGCGAAACGGAGGACTTGATCGATTTCATAGCAAGCCCTAGTCGTCGCTTCGAAATGAAAGAGTCGCGGCGAACCGAAACTCCGGTCTAGCCAGAGAGGCGTTCGTTCTGAGGCTTGCAGCCACTCGTCATGATGCAGTCCAACTAAGGGGCTCGCATATCTCTCATCCTCTAGTTGAACTGGGGCATGATGAGCAACTATCTCGTCGCCCACCAGACCACCGCCACCGAGCATAAGCCACAGAAACATGAAATGGCCGGCGAATCGTCGTAACGATTTGGAGGCCCGTTAGAGAAATTGACCTGCTCCGCTGAGCTTGGCGAGACGCGCTATACGACAGTCTCACTTCGGCCGGAACGACCAAGATAGACCGATCGACCTGGTGCTTAGTCGCGTAATTATTAGGGGTCGTTCACAAACTACGTGACTGATTTTAGGGAGGCGCGAGGGGGCTGGCCTTAGCCTATCTCAAATATGGCCAGGTTAGATCGGTCACGTAAGGGGGAGAGGGGGAGGGGGGGTCAGAAAGTGGCCTAAAGGCGATCACGTAGTTTATGAACGGTCCCTTACTGTGGACAGCAGACACCTCTCGAAGCGGTGAGCTGTGAACAGATAACTTCTTGTTGAAATGATGCGCCTCATGACACCGCACCCTCAGCCTTGCCCGTGATTGGAACTGCCAACAGCTGGAGCTGGACGCTACCCTCGAATAGCGAGGACCACTGGTCTGTTGTGCTCTAAAGAAGAAAAGAACGATTATTATTTTTCGTCGTAATGAGCTGCCAGTGGAGTGATTCTTCACACTGGCAGCCGCTGATCGTAGGGTGGACAAAAGAGAAGATAATAACGGCGAAATTAGGCAATTATTCAGCACAAGGGAAGGGGCGTTTTGCAGCGTGACCTTTCCCTCCTCCCACAGTTCCAGGACGTTGCCTCGAATCCTCATTCTTCTCTTGGCTTTCCTCGGCGCGACACGGCTCGGAGCGGCTGGGAGGCAACGCGCCTATCCGCGGCATTGTTTTGAAGGTGCCCCGCCCCAGCTGCGGGGCGCGGCGGGGCGGGGCGGGGCGGGGCGGGTGAGCGACATGTAACTTGACAAGCTGTGTCATGGAGCATCATAAGCCCGCCATGGGTGTGCCCAGAGTGCCGGCCCACAGCCTACAAACTGGAGCAGGTTGGCCATAACACAAGGCGCTTCGCGAGCAATTCCATCCCACTGGATTCGACCCCGATTTGAACCTACTTCAAGTGCGTGGAGAAAAACACAGGGTGTCACGGAATCTCTCTGGGGTTCCAATAGCGCCTGCTGGTTCATTTGTTTTCTCAGCACTCCGCTGGGTGCGAGTGCCGAGCCAGGCCGAGCGCCGCTCTCGTCGACTGCTACATGCAATGCAGCTGGACGCCAGGGAAGTCCTCCAAACGGGATTCGAAATTATACGGGAAGCGAGGCCTCCATGGAAATTCGTGCGCTACGGAGCGGTCCACGGTCCAGCCGCGTCGGTGGTGGTGGTGGTGGGGGGGGGGGGGGGGGGGGGGGGGGGGGGGGGGGGGGGGGGGGCTGCATTTGGCTGCCAGCTCGGCTGGCCAGGCCCTGATATGTTCCGGGCTGGGCCATGGCTGCTGGGCCAGCGGTCCAAATTTATGCAGCATCCCGGCCTGGTGTGTGGAAGCGCATTACTATTCGTGCGCACTTTTCCAAGGCCGGGTACTTAGTAAGGACTCCGGTGGCAGTCGCAGTAAGTTGCGTATCCTACCCCGTGAGAAACGTAATATCGAAACGATGTCGAATCGACATCGATTCTGCGATTTCGATGTCGTTTCGACATCGTTTCGACATCGATTTTGCGATTTTGATGTCGTTTCGACGTCGAAACTAACCTCATTTCTCACTGGGTAGAGAGAGCGAGCGACGTCTGAGAAAACCAATCGCCCAGGTTCTGCGCTAACCATTTTCAGGTCCATTATCAGACGTGTTTTGTAGATTCCTGGATATTTTAGAACAGGTCCCGAGGGGCTTCCCTCCTCCGGTGGCGAGCGCGCGCGTGCGTACGCGGGTGCAGGTTCCGACGTTCATTTCCTTCAATATTCTGATTGCAAATTTTCGGATTGATTGTCATAATTCAGGGGAACATAATATCTGGAGCGCTCGGCCTTTGTCTATGCCGTGGATGACATGAAGCATGTTTAACGTAAGCCTCCATCCGGCTCCCGCTGCTTTCTGGATTCACTCACGCCCACTAAAACTGTTACGAAGTGAGGAACGGGAGGGTTGGCTGTGGGGGGACTAGTCCAATGTCCAGCCCTGGCGCCCTGGCCCAGCCCAGCAGGGGGCCGAGAGGAGGGGCGGGGCGGGGAGTGGCTGTCGATACCGTGTCGTGGGCAGGATCAGTATTACATCGACCATTAGTGACGTCACTCATATTACTGATCGCTGTCACTCCCGTTGTAGCTACGTTGAGTACACTGCCAAGAAGTGTAGTGAAGGGAGGGATACTTATCCTGGAGAAGTTTGAACTTCAACTCCGGTCAACGATTTCTAGAATTTCAGTGAATGTTTCAACAATTTAATTCCCAATTTAAATTAATTTCAGATTTTTTCGTCATTGATTAAAAAAGTTATGTAAGTTTTACTTGTCGAAAAGTAAAATTTGGGTTCCGCGTTTAGATGAGCTTCAGTTTCATCAATTACGAATATCTTAGTTTCAAAGTTTTGGAAGACTGTTTTGCCCTCGAGAATTTCAGCGGTAACAAACACAGCGAGTTGAATAACCGCGGTGTATGATGAGCAGGAAGGCGAGAATATCTTCATAGCGTTTAGGAATTTATGTTTTAAAATAAATGATAAAAATCAGAAAGTTTTGACTGTCATTTTGAGACCCATTCCAAAGCGCATTTCGCCGTTTCGCCTTGCAGTAGATCTCTAGTAATTTTATTAAAATAAGACTCAAAACTACCCTCAAAATAAGTATTTTACTCTTGGCTTCTTGGTTGGGTTGCACACCAGAATTTGGAATTTGATTTCTCTGCGCCGCCGGCTCACCGTTTCATGCCCATCATTCGGAGCTGGATGGCGGAGGATCACGTGATGATGACAAGTCTCTCCCCATTCGGAGCAACACGCTCCGACCAATAGTGGGCGGTGAGGCCACAACCGTCACGCGTAACGTCACATTCACATTCACATTGCACCAGCACCTCATAACAGCCCTTCTGTGGCAGTCCTCACAGCAGCGGCAGCGGCGCTATGGCTATGACGTCGAGTCGAATTACCGTGGTTCAACAACCGAGGAAAATAGTTCGCTCGCGAAATGACGGGAGCGTATAGTATAGTGCGCTAACAGCGGCACGGCTAGCACTTTCCACTCCCCCGTAACAGAGGTTGCAACGGCGAACGATTTGTTCCCCTGCTGGACTCTATTTTACAGTGAACAAAGGTTGGTCAGGTCCTGTGACATTATGGCAAACCAGGAAAAATTCTAAAGGAAGTCCATTTTCAACTTCCACGGACAAGGCATAAACAGAATTGAAATACAAAGGAGGGATTGCAGGAGTGGTGGAAAGCCTGTCACGTGATTTCCGGACGATTTAGGAGGCAGCTAGAAAGTGAAGGCCAGGACACGGCAGTATAACAAACAGTCCTGCCGCGTCACTGCGATCGGCTCGTAGATCTCCAGGATCTCCCATAGTCCCCGCTTTGGAGTCTCTCGCCACCCACGCAGTAAAGAAGAGAGGCCTACTATGCCCGTAAAAACGGCCGTATACTGCGCGGGGAGCGCTTCTCGTCCTGCTACCAGGCCCTTTTAGACCCTTCCAGGGCCTGCCAGCGAGCCCTGAGCCCCGCCGCAGTAGGGCAGGGAAGGGCAGGGTAGGGCAGGACAGGAGGACAGCCCTGAGGAGCAGCTCCAACATGTCACTTCACTCCCAGGGTGAGGCCAGGGATTCGCAGCACCCCGCTCCCTTCAACTGCTCGGGGCGGAGGGTAAGCAAGTCCCCGACTAGAAACACGTGTTTTGGTGGTTGCGGGGCGAGAAGGGGTGCGTGGCGTGGTGGACGCAGCCTGGTGATGTCATCCCCCCCCCCTCCCCTCGCTCGCCGCACTCCAGCTCGTTCGACGTAAGCGAGCCGCGGGGCGGGGCGGTAGTGATTGCGCCCACGCAAGGTGGCGAGGCCGGGTTAACTCGAACCACTACTCTTTCCTGGAGCCCCATTCGATGACGCCAGCGACTGACTTTATTCCCCCCCCCCTTTCCACCACTCGCCCAGCACTCACAACCACTACCAGATGCACAGCGGAGTGCTGAAGCAGCAGCTGAAGGTAATGAACGACATCAGGGCAGAGCAGCGGGGCGGGGCAGGGCAGCGGGCAGAGCGAGCTCTCCACCCCTGGGCCTGCACCTGAATCGACCGCCGCTCCAGGCTGCTCCCAGCGGTGGGCCTTACTGGAATTGCTGGAATGAGGGGCTGGCTGCACCGGAGCGGCCTCACTGCCGCAGCCCGGCCTGGCCTGGCCTGGTGGGATTCGTCTGGAAGGAGGGCTGCCAACCGCAGACACATTAATCCGAAATTAGCTGCGATCCTGGAAGATTAGGCCGTCTAACTGAACTCGCCCTCAGCGCACGAAATGCTGTAGGGAAACCCTGTGCGAAGACTTGGATCCCAAAATGTTTCGCAGACGGCTTCACTGCGCCCTACTCCACCCGCGGTGTTCCTCCTGTGCCGCGCTGCGGTAACTGTGACGGTGGCTGGAGGGGCGGGACGGGGGGCGGGGGCCCGGGGAGGGGGGGGGGGAAGCTACTCCACTGGAAGAAAGACGATATCGTGTTATTGGGCTTCACTGCGACGATTGAGAAGTTTCGTGGAGCCGGGAAGTACCACGTCAACCGGTGCGGGGTGGCGGGGACGGGGAGCTGAGGGTTGTGAGCAGAGACTCCCTTGTTCAATCTCACCCCCGCAGCCCCGTCCCGATCCACCCTTCCTCTTCTGCTCCGCACGAGTTGCCTCCGCCCAACCCACGTGACAAGAGCCCAGTCGGCAGGCCGCCCCGACAAAGCGCAGAAACGTGACCAGGGAGGCCCCACCCCCACCCCCACCCGACCCCACCGCACGCGGCACCAGGCATCCTCTGGAAACATTGTGCCGCAAGACGGTATACTAGGTCATTGTAAGCATCACGTGGAAAATAGTGAGAAAAGCATATTGAAGAAATTTACACTGTCGCCCGGATGGGGCTGTCCATAAATTACGTAAGGCTCTTAGGGGGGAGGGGGTCCGAGCCTCTGCCTTATGGTCCTATACCAAAAGCATGGTGAGGTTAGGTTATTCGTCTTACGAGGGGGTGGAGGGGGTCAAAGAAACGCCTATTTTGTCTTATGTAACTTTATGGACGACCCCTATATGTCATACCGAGGAGCCGGGCTACGACGTTCAGGTGGTATTGCCATATATTGGGACGCCGTTGGCTGATGGGAAGGTGTCGCCCCACCCCGGCACCCTAAGCCCTCGCCCCGGGGCCACTCGATTCTAGAGCCGCGCCAACCTGCCCCACGCACTGTATCCTGCATTCACACCCTTTGGCAGAAAGTAAGTCGACGATAATAACGTGGGGATAAATTTCTAATAACTGACTTTGTGTTAGGCTTTTTTATGGTGCCACCTTCTTGCGTAGGCCTAGCTCCTCTTAACCTTCCATAGGAAATCGACATTTTCCCATGGGTATCCGGGGGGTTTTCTGTGGGAAAGACCAAACCCATAGGAAATCATCATCTGATGGGAGGTCATTTCTGTAGGAAAGTTGATACCCATTAGAAATGATAATTCGATGGGAAGTCATCCCAATAGGAAAGTTGCGACCTATGGGAAGTGTTTCATTCCTATAAGGAATGGTACATTTCCTATAGGAGATAAGTGGCGTCCTATTGGAACCACCCTATGGGTTCCTATACACACCATAGGAATCCTAGTGTGGGAATTGGAAGATCTTCTTCTTCTAATCGCACTCTAAGACTGACCCAATAGCCAGCTATCGTGTCGCTCAGCGGGAGAGTTGTAATGCTATGGCTCTTGTTCCACTTTCTTTCCGTCCCGCACTTTCAGATAACTATGCAAACCGTTAACGAGCCAGGAATGGCCTGGGCGTGCCGTGTCGCGCAGTGCGGGTGCACTGCTTTTACCGCGGCTGACAGGGTCTGATTATGATTTATATGATTTATAGTCACGGAGCGGTGCATGATAGTAGAACCATCGGAGCGGAGCTGCAAAGCTTGACTCAGCGTTCAAATGTCGACTAGGGTACATTCTTGGGGAGTTCGAAGGAAGAGTTCGCAACGTGACAAAGCCCGACTCTTTCTTGTGACAAAGTAAAAATAAGATTCGTTTAGTCCTGCATTATTTACCGGGGAACCCTGTGCCCGAACCGAATGGCGTTATCTCTTGGAATACGCAAAATGA
This sequence comes from Aptinothrips rufus, assembly GCA_902196195.1. Taxonomy (NCBI): domain Eukaryota; kingdom Metazoa; phylum Arthropoda; class Insecta; order Thysanoptera; family Thripidae; genus Aptinothrips; species Aptinothrips rufus. The sequence continues at coordinate 4,834 of CABIKL010000117.1, read as the reverse complement.
GGTTATGTTGCCACTCTATTCGAGATGGCGAAGCGAAATGAAGTACACCTCCTGTGGATAGTATACTGGTGCATTTTGAGGACACCCCCCACTCTACTTTTTACCTTGCGAAAAGCGAGAAACCGCTTGGAATGATACCTTTCGGAAATCGAAGTTTTCATTCACAAAATCCTTAATCCACCGCAAAGCTCTCGACCAAGAGGGGTGAAGTGAGTGTGAGTGCACCGGCTACAAGTCTCAGGTAAACCCACTCTGTTGTCTTCCCCCGACGTGAAGCAGCTGTTGTCGTATTTTTAATCGTGACACACACAGCCCACACATTGGGACGCAAACTGCCAGCCTCCCCCCTCCCCTTCATTAACTCCATCTCTTGATCCCCGCAGAGATGGCCAGCAGCGAGTTGTAAACAACCTCATCAATCGCCAGCCAACCACACAGAGAAACCGCGTTGCATCGAGCCTGATTTGAACACTCAAAACTTGACCAAAATGTCTATTCACGTTGTAGTCAGACCCTGGAGATCATCCCTAAAAATCGATAGCATTTCTCTCGGAGAGCTGAGATCCCTGATCCCTGTAGGCGAGCGCGGGAATTTTCGCGTGCTCCCGCCCCTTCCGCCTGGGACAGGAAAGAGTTTGAGACAACGCAGCATTTTCGTTCCGAGACCGTTTCATGTTTCCAAGTCACTCAAAACTCTTATTTTCATATCATGTATTATGACATTATTTTGTCTTTTCAACCAATCCACACGCAGTTATTTCGGTTTACCATAATATTTGCGATGCGCTGTTAATATGCGCTCACTCAGTTCAAGGAAGGCAGCCCAGCGGTATGAGAAATAATCAAGGTTGCCAGATATCTGGAGACAAAAGCCGCCGCTAGATGGCGAAAAAGGCGCTCAAAACCGCCGTTAAATAATCATCCGCTCAGTGCACTGTGCAGCACATTTCTTTCCGTTTCGCTGAGGTAAAGATATAGATGTAGGCGGCAAGTGAATACACTAGGAGACGGTTTCGCTTGAAAAACAATCTGCAGGTACTGGCTTTCTAGTTCTACTCCGCGCAACACACACCGGGCCGATTAACAACAAAGAAGACGAGCGAACTATTTCTCATACCGAGACTCAGCCTCAACGACCAACGACCAGTGATTTAAATGAGTGCATGGATTCTAATTCTCTCTCGGAATGTGCTTTATTCCTGATTATTTTGTGTTTAACCTGCAAATTCGGACGAATAGTGTACAGTGACAGTGATAATCCTACTAAGCTCAACACGTCATCAACCTGGATAACCGATCGCTGCCTCCAGGTAAGACCACGGAAAAACCCTTTTTGCTCTAATTTACAGTGCGAAGTTTGAGGGAAGAGACGTTCTCGGCTGTCACGCTGCATGCGTAGGTCTTCAATCGTTGCCATGAGAAAGTTTGTGGTGAAAATTTAAATCCGTCGTTCTTCTTTCTAACGGCTGCGCGTCGTGTAGGCCGTGGAGGCGCTGGGGCTGCGTAGCAGTGGTTCTCGGTTAGATAGGAACCGTTCACAAATTACGTCAGACTGTTTGTTTTCCAACGTTCTTCCTCGTTTCCCCAGTCGCCACGCACTTAACCTTACATCTCTCAATGATTTTCGGATATGCATTCCTTCTCCAAGCCATAAGTCTTTCGGAGGCTAGAGTGATTTAACCAACCAACCAACCATCCAACCTTTTCTCACTCCGCCGCGAGGGGTCAGTCAGTCATGTAATCATGTGTAGAAACTTTCTGTGAATTTGTTTGAGAAATATTGATATTTTACTTCGTTTTCCAAAGAAAATAAAGATTACCGAAACCATTCAGTACTGCAACTGTCATAAACAGGCTAAAAACACTAAACTTTCAGCTCAATTGTTGATTTTATTCTTTGTAATTCAATGTAATCAATGTAATCATGTAATCCTGTGCACAAATTAAGGCCGACTGACTGAGTTAAGTTTAAGTTTATCCGGCCGACCACATGCCCGAAGGGCAGCTGTGACGTCATTTTTGAGCCGCCCCCTTGGCTTCTTGTCCTCGTCATAGCGAGCTAGGGCTGCTGGCTGTGGCTGCTGTGTTCTCGAGATGTGGGCTACGGAACCGAGCTATCCAGTCCACTGGGCAGCCCACTGGTCTGGGTGGCGACGGCAGTCCTGTCTGAGGCTGAGATGAGACACGGTGGACCACTGCTCTGGTTCTCAGCGCGAGTGGCAGCGGTGAGCTCGTACAAGACGGCGGGGCGGGGCTGGGCGGGGCGGGGCGGGGCGGGGCACACCTCGGCCCCGTCGTGGCGCGGCGTAGCTTCAGATCTCGGACCGCGAGCTCCTCCCACACCGCGGCAATAAATCCTTCTTAATTGATCCCATGCCCGTTTTGGATGGCGCTATATGAACCGGTTACGGTTTGTCATATCTCATCACGAGAAAAAGGATAGACCGCGCTACGCCACGCCACGCCACGCCACAGCTCCTCGCCCGACATAAGCCCCCGGTCGTGACGGGTGTTCGTATAGGTACTTACTCTTGAGTCGCCGGGTGCGGCTTTTGGTTTGAATTTACGGTTGGGGTGCTTCCGGCCTGGGAATAATGTAACGGCCGGAGTTTACAAGGCGCGGCGTGGCGTGGCGTGGCGTGGCGTTGCGCAGTGTGCGGGGCGCCAACACTAATGTCATGACACTGTTGGAGCTCTAATTATTCGCCTGGCTGCACCCTGTACGTGTACTTGCGGCGCTACTCGCACAGCAGCCACTCTCTTCGTCTCGTCAAAGCCGAATGACGGTCAAAATTTTACGGCAAATCGTGTTGCCCGTGTATAAAAGCGCGGAGAATAGACCGCCGAGCCATCGAAAAACGCTGGTGTTTTTATCCGTCATTATAAAAGTTCTAGTTGTCATTTTGACGACAATTCCATGAATAATTTTTACTTTACAGGAATGTTATTATTGCCGCTTGATGACAATCTCATCACTGACATAATAATGCGCATACCAAATTTAAACCTACCCCATATCGATTCAGTCATGACATGATGAACGTGTGGTTTAACCGACAAAGGATTTGTCCTCATTTCTATCGGGTGAGAAAATGTCAAAATTTTTGTCGCCAAGTGACGAGAAATGTTTACAGTGTCTGATTAACCCTTCCTCCTTTATGAGGAGGATTGTCGCGGTTGAAAACTCAAAGAGGCATGCCGCCTCCACACCCCCGTTTGCTTGGACCGGGTAAGGGCAGTGTAAAAAATAATGCCTGTTTTGGGGAGCCCTTCCCCCAAAACTGAGGTGAAGTAACACCAGTTTCAAAATTTTTGGGGCTCGTTTGGAGGATTATGTAGAAATGCGTTTCAGAGTGTCCTGATCATTTTGGTATTATGGCTCTCAAAATGACCACAAATAAAAATTCCAAAACTGGCGTTACTTCAGCCCTGTTTCTGGGAAAGGGCTCCCCAAAACAGGTATTTTTCTTTACAGTGGGAATATGCGCCGCGTCGCAGCCACCTAGCCGGTAGTCGGCGGCCGGTCGAACTGGAACTGGGCTTGGCGGCCGACCTAGCCTAGGTCATAGGTTTATCGACGCGCGAAGTGAAGGGCTATCGAACTTCCTACTCCCTAATGACTGTCGATGGCTTATCAAGTTGTTTGCGACGCACCGCCGAGCCGGGAAGATACCGTTGTGTGTTCTAGGCCCGGGACAGGTCCGCCTTGCAACCTCAGAGCCAAGTGCAGTGCCAGCCCAGCCCAGCCCGGCACGGCACGGCACGGCACGGCACGGCACAGCAGCCTAGCGGGGGTAATGGCTGGCGAGCAAATAGTAGGTTGGTAGGTAATTAGCTTTTAGTCTCGGAATACTGTGTGCTATGCGATGACAGGCGCGGATCCAGTGGAGGGGGCGACGGGTTCATCGCCCCCAGGCGCCCCGCCTGGAAGGTAGGCAAAGCCCCTGATAGTGGGCAATTCGTCCGACGTCGTCACCTTCAACGTCTTTCTGGATCCGCCACTGTGCGATGATTCTAAACCGTCCCGCGCGTCCGATGTTGTGTCGCACGGCCTCGTACTGCCGATAGAGAAATGACAAGTCCTCGCGGCGGAAAGGGAAAAGGAAGAGGAAGAGGGCGGCTGACCGGTGTGGTCGCCGCGCTGGGTAAAGTAAGTTAGATGGCCGCGAGATGTCGCCAGCGTCGCCATGTTCTCCCGGACTGCGGTGGCGGTGCGATGAGGCCCGGGCAGTAGTAATGAGGTGGAGTGAGACAGGGCGATGCGTCCTGCATGGGTAGCGAGAGAGACAGAGCTCGACCCGACCGGTGCTGATCACTATGAACCCAGGGGCGCGGCCGCCGGGGCGGGGAGTGGGTATCAATTGGGACGACAGGGTTATCGATGGACGGACAGGGGCGGGTCCAGGTCCAAGGGTCCGAGGGGGTGTGCCTCGCGATGTGCACGGAGAGCAGTGTGAAACCCGTCGTCACCCGTCACAGATCAAACGCGACTGGGCGGGGCGGTTTGGGGTGGGGCGGGGCGGAGCAGGCTGGGGCGAGGCGGGGCGGGGCGAGGCGGGGTAAAGAGAGCAGCAAGCACACAAGAACGCCCTGCCCCACCACGCCAACCAGTGCCCGCCCTGGCTGGACAGTACCTATTGGTTGTACCTGGTGGAATTGAGTTTACAAAAGCTGGATAAACTGAGATGATAACCTGTCGTTCCATCTAAGTACAGAATCTATGCCGAATCAGTTGAAGTCGGCCCGTGCTTGCTGGTGTTTCATGACGACTCTTGGCCCGATTATTTCCAAGAGCATCTATTAATTACGTTACGCTTTTGCAGCCACTTTTTGA
>CABIKL010000116.1:0-31215 GCA_902196195.1 Aptinothrips rufus | reverse complement strand
ACGACTAGCGGCCAGCGGAAGCAAGCGGCAGCCTTTACAGAGCCAAGATGGCAACACTGGGCAGCGAGACGCCCCTGTACGCCACTCGGAGGGAAGGCCCATGGACGTGGCTGTGGAGGTGGACTAGACACCCTGCCCATCACTCTGTTCTCACAATTTCCACACCTAAACTTCAAAATTTCTTGGAATAAGTTTTGGGAGTTAGTGCCAACTTGGCGAGGACACTCGAGCCAATACCTGTGTTGTGCGGTTCCTAGCATTTCTAGGCTATGGACCTTCTCTTAAAATTCACAAAATAGGAAAGTGTTATAACTTTTTTGTCCAATTCTCAGTGAGGTAGAAATAAGGTTGATTGAGAACAAAAATCATAGCAGGAGAACATTTCTTCTCTATTCAAATAAATTTAAACAAACATAATATATTTATAAATAAATACACATTCATTAATTAGCAATTTAAAGAACTTTTGCTCACACATTTAAAATCTCAGATACAACAAAAGCTTAAAATGCAGATAGAATAACACTGAAGTAAGTCAACGAGTACACATCACTCAGCAACAAAAATGCTCTTGTGAAAGGACGACTTAGCTTCTCTGTCTTCCAAGAAGAAACAGACGACCTCATTTGGCCAACACTTTTCTGTCATGAAATGGCAGGTAGATCTGATTACATCTTAACTTTGATATTGGACAGTTTTAATCTTGCATGTGCTTGCTCAACATGAGAGCACTTTTTACATGATTGATTTCATCCATTACATTAACTTGATAAAAGACGATGAAAACATGACAGAATGGCATACATTGAAATTAATTGCTGACAACTAATACACATCAATTAAGATTTTAAACGGACATAAATACTGCCAGTCTCAGACACATCTTAGCAAAAGCACATGAGTGCATTTACAAAACATGACAAGTTACTTACTTATATGGAGCCTAATGATCAGATGTCCACAAAGCCCACCCTGGGCATAAAACAGGTGATACAATGAAAACTATATCTTTGGTAATGATAATACAGAATTGGATCTACTTTTCATATAAATGCAATAATATTGAAAAGATAGAAAAAAAAATCACTTTCCTGCTTTCCCATAACATACAGTATGTTAGGACAACTACAACAATGGGAAGCGGGACAATGCATGAATAACAAATGATTAACCCATGTGGTCTGAAGTTATGACAACGACATGTAATCCCATACATCCTAAACATACCAAATTTTGAAACAGGGGTCTTGATTTCATTTGAACAAATACATTTGGAAAGCTTTTCATGAATCAAGAGAGTCACAGTTTGAGTAGGATCCATGCATATGGCACATTTTGATACAAACAAAAATGAACTGTCAAATAATAATACTGTGGCTTTAAAATTGTGCGTGACATGTACATAATTTAAAGAGTGTACATTAATACAATGTAAAATACTTTCATTGATCTTATGACCATACTGAAGTATTAAAAGGTCAACATAGCCCCATAATGAGTCCAGAATACAATGTGCACAAGTTGGCTGACAGCTGCTATTAAATTTGAAGGCAACTGTCAGTAACTCCACCCAATTTGAAATAATGCCAGGTCTATACTATGGAGACATTTATAACATCCTGTTGCACTGTATGTAAAGGCATCTTATTCCTCAGCTATCTTAAAATAAATGTATGACAGCAAGAATCGTCCCGAGCATAATGGTAATAATAGCTATTTTTCAAATTTAAGAAAAAGCAAAAACAAAACAAGTTACCCAAAACAAAAAATGTCGTGTAATTTAAAACTGAATTGATGATAATTAATTGCTGAAATATTCAATCTAATTTATAGATTAAAGAAGGTTCATTCATAATAGATTTCCTATGCTTGACGACCTAGTACATAGTTACATGCTCTAGCACTTAGGCATGTGAAACACTGTAAGGTTAACTGTCACTAAATCAATCACTGCATCCTGAATGAGAATATGTCTTCTATAATAATTAAACTGTAATTACAGTTTAAAGAGCACTGAACAAGGCATAGTCCATGAGACAGAGCAGAATAAACAACAAATTTTGAGACGTAATGACATAAATTAAAAAGAGCTAATGCATTTTTAAGCATTAAAAAAAAATCAAAACCCGCAGAGAAACATTTTGAAAATGAAACATGATTGATTTCATGTTCTAGGAGTCATGATCTAAACAGGAACAAGAGCTATGTGCTAAAAGATGGCTTTAAAATTATATCACTTTGCTGAACAGAACCGAAGTTATCACATTCCATGTACCATCCAGCCAAAAAACAAAACAAGATCATGCGTAATTGTGCTGACTACAAAATCTCCTTCCAATATGTGCAACTAAAGGAAGTACAACACACAAAAGCTGGCAGCAATAGCCTGACTTCGGTAACTGACTTCTTTGGTAGTATTGTTAAACACACTAGATAAAATTAGTCTCCATAGAATTCATTTAGAAAATACAACAATATCTAACTGGACAAACAGTTCCAACAGTAAAAGAGGACCACATGCACTGTGCACACACTACACCCACAGATGTACGTAACACGCACCGTAACATAAAAATAATTATCTATCATTTTAGTATAATAAAGCATGATGGGTGGGTAACACTTGACCAAAGAATATACTCCATCGATTATTATGGGTGGTTAACTCGTGACTAAGGAGCATACTCAATAAATCATGATGTCATCATGGGTGGGAAATACATGAGTAACAGTATATCCCATTAATCCTCAATTTCTTTTTCCTACAAAGTTCATCATTTTCAAAATCACTGATGTAAGTTAAACTTTAAATGGTTGAATATCAAAATTTGAAAATTGCAAATGTAGCTCTCAGGAGCCAACTTTCATATCCAAAACTCATGCTTGAACTAACACCTAGTTATCACTAAATAGACAGTAATAACGTTCATCACTTACATTCAGAAAACATGATTCTGAACATTATTACAAGGAATTAACTATGCCTTATGAACTGCTGAGAAAATGAGGTTCCTTTCAAAAGAAAGGAAAAACATCAAGAATAAAAATTAAAAAGTTGGTTAAATAAAAACAAGTATAATACTTTTCCATTAATTGGAGTAACAATCAAAATGCCTGACCGGCAACTGATACAAAATTAGGTATTTATGTTTTCATTCAAAATGAAATACAAACAGTGGTAACTGGTGACTGTTAATCAGCTGGAAAGGACCTTAAGCATTTTTTATAATTAAACAGTTGTTTAAACAATGAAGAGATTCAAGACTTCGGCAAAAATAAAGCATATACCTTCAAGCATAGCAGTAAAAATTTGTTGAAAATAAGGAACTAACCGAGAAACGATCAGCAGTGACGTCATGTCAAGAAGGTAGGTTAATCTTTCCTTTCGATGCTTGCTTATTGAAAACAGTATCCTACATGTAAGACCAAGTAAGAAAATTGACATCAGGCAAACCAACTCAAACGTTCATTACCCTACCCTCTATATCATGATTGTTTAAGTCAAGCACCTAAATTAATTTATAATGGTTGAGAGTAAATTTGTAAAAGCAGGATGTTGAACATATGGACAACAATTTACAGAGGGGGATCCCTATTCCACTTGAATATTCATTTGGACAGAGTAGTACCAGCAATGACGCACACCAGTAGCAAACTTTCACACTCTAGCTCAAGAAACTAACACACATGTGTTCATGAACGTTTCTTATGGACAATGAAAAGCCCTTCAAAATGCAAAGCAGCATATACACATACGTAACGTAAAATAAATGTCTACTAGATATGCGGTTTTTGTTACAACAGAAAGATTATTAATGGAGAACTTTACAACAAAATACCCGATTGGAGACAGAAATATACATATTTGGCTGCAAACATCATTTTCTACCCCAATTCCTCAAGAAAAAAAATATATGATTGCATTTGGTCGGGGAGGATAAACAAAAACTGCTCACCATGTTAAGCTAGAAGTGATTTTACAGAAACAGGTTATGTTTGCTACAAGTGAGAAACATTCTGAAGAGGATCTTTGGATTAAGGAACTCACAATTACAAACACAACCCCCAAGCACAAGACTGGATTTAAAATAAGTATTAGTTTGAATAAAAGAGAATGTATGTGCTACTTAAGATCAGCAAAGGTATAAAGATGGAAGATGGATGACAGCACACTGTTCTTTAGAATTTAGAATTTACTACTGACAATCAAAATTATTTCAAGAATGCATTTGAAACTTGGAACTTGTCCTCCAATCCATTGTAGAAAATTCATGTTGAACCACAAATGCACAGTATGTGATGCCAGAGTTCAATGATCAGAGAGAAAGAACAGACCCGTCAGCATTCTTATATTTTCCTGGCTACAGAGAGAGGTCACTTAAAAAGATCACCTTCATGGCCCCTTTTTGTATCCAGAATAATTACCGCATCTGTATCACAACAACTTCAAAACAAATAAAGGCAAATCAAAGGAGCCAACAAAATAAAATAAAGATTTCCCACAAAAGTCTTTCAGAAGAGAGACAGAAAGCAGAACCTGATTTATGTAGAACATCAATGCATCATCATGTCAGGATCCCTCATATGTCTAACGAGTTATTGCTCCACACCGTAATGTACAAAATATAATTTTATAGGAACAGAAGAAGTAAGAAGAGGTTCCATGTGAAAGGCTGTTCTGTAGTATAACAGAGTACGGCTTCTACAGAACTGACTAGAAGTTCATTGTCTTCAGCTATGCTGATATCTAAACGGGTTAGACCAAAAAGTTCATACTCCAATTTGAAGAAAAAGCTATACATAAATGCCAGTGGTAGCTCTAAAATCTAATGGTAATTGGGTGGGTGTCTATAGTCACGCTTTAAAATAGAAAGAAATACATTAAATTGCAAAACATGCTAATAATAGGTTACCTTTGAAACTTCAAGTGAAAAGTTCTAGGTTAATATCACATTCATGAAGCAGCTGAATCGGGCTGCACTGGACATTTCAGTTCACATTCTGCAGATTATGAACTTTTGCATCAACCCTGGAGAACTATTAAAATTGTTCACAGATGTGATTCACAAATCAGAAATGTATGAATTAAACTGAAATGTATATGCACTGTTTGGAATTATGATCCATGACCACATTCCAGTAGCCTGCGGCAGTACAATACTAAAAAAAAATGTAACACTTCCAACAAGATATAATAAAAGAGAAACAAAACAACAACAGACGCAAAAAAAGAGAAGACCTTGCTCCTGACTTGCTTTACCATAAGACATGTCCCAGATTCATGTTTGAAAGAAAATATTATAGATTCAAAACTGAAGTAAAAGACAATGTTGATGAAAGTGTTTTGCTCCTATAACATGGGAATGGTAAAATTAGCAATTCTGACTGAGATTGTCATAGAGCAGCAACACTTCAAAACAGACACTGAGGATGGCAGATTGAACAACAAACAAAATTGGATAGAAAATTTAAAATAAGCACATGACAGTTAAATGATAAATGTACCTTGAACTATTATAATATACAGTATATAAAGGAATCACCAATCTAACCAAACTCGAGTCAGGACAGAATATGGCAGACATGCTTGTCTTTGTCAATGGCCACACAAAATAAATAATAAAATTAAAATATTACAATAAAAAAAAAACTCAATGACCATGTCATTTCACAGCTACATAGGAAGCAATTGTTGACCAGTATAGATGACTAGAAAAACAGCCAGACAATGTCCATTTCTAATCAATGCAACAAACAAACAAACAAACATATGAACTTGTTGTAACAGAAACATGTTTACCACATTCGCATATCCACAGATCACATTACTATTGAGTAATCATTATTGTAAATAACGATAAGACGAAAAATGCATTATGAAGATTTCTTTGAACATTTATACAAATATCTAAAACTGTGTATTAACAAATTAATTAATACAGATTTAATAATACGATCTTTTTTAGGTTTTCTTCAATCAAATATTATAATGCGTACTGCTAAACTGAGAACACAACTAAACCAAAGATGTGTAAACAAGTTACTTATGAACAAACACCCGTAACACCCAAGACCTAACAGTACAAACGGAGTAGGGAATTCCCAGTAGGGTAGGCCTCATCTTTCCCAAATTGGAAGCTTAGAACCGTGCAAATCAGACATATTTTATGGTGCCCAAATGTCTGGTCGAACACCTATATAAGTATACAGTACCTAGTTCAGGTAGGTAGCATCTTATAATATCAGTACTAAATAGTGTCTTGTGTGCGTATCTAGGGCGAGTCAGTCAACGCCCCAATTCTCTGTCTCTGCTGATAACCTGACATTCTATGCTAGGCTACACTAGGCTACTCTTGGCTACTCTACACAGCACATACAGGTCACGCAATATACATTTACTGGGTCATATTATGAGATTGCACATGCTTAAAAAAACATCTGCAGTCTATGAAGTCTGAACGAACTATTATTGAAGGAATACGACTCAACAGACACTTTTCAGAAAACAATGAAACGACTTAAAATTAAGTGTGATCTTGAAAGCACTTAATAATTCCTAACTTAGATCCAAAACTTCTCCTACTTACAATATGCCCCTGCAACTGCACATTAATCATGTAGCATGAGATATAAACATCATTGTAACCATGTCTTTTCTACTAGCATAAATGACTGGCAACACTAATAACATTAACTTACAATATGGAGTGACAGAGGAGACTTCAAGCAAAGTTTGTGTAACACAAGACATGTTACAGGTTCAAAGTTCTACCTACTCTAGGTTAGGCATCAAACAACCAAACTGGAAGAACTTATCTGATAGGCTGTATCACCTACCAGACAGATCTGTTGGCAAAATATTATTCCACACTGTTTATGCTCAGAAATTGGATTGACTTAGAAGAAAACTAAAACAAAAAAGGTAAAAGTACATCAAGTATTCATTTTAGAACAACCTTGAAGTACTTAATAGCACCAACAGTTCACGCCGGATGGCATAGTCAGTCAGACTGCAATAGGAGCATAACAGTGTGACGATAAGAGCCTTGCCAGCAGATCTTCCAGAAGTAAAAGTTTAAACCCAACTAGCTAATGAGACATTGCTTTCAAGTAATGTCTAAGTGCTAGCAAAGGGCCTTGTAAAAGGAACTGCTTGTGGAGGCTCGCCACAGGCCAGGTGTTTCATTAAGCAGCCTCATCAGAGACTTAAGCTCTACTTCACGCTTGTCAGGGGCAGACAAGTGCCCCCAAAAAACGCTGACAGCAGGTTGTGATGTCATTGATAAAGACTGCTTTAAAACAGCCAAGCATTTAGGTGGTTAGCATCACAAGTATGAGGAAATATAATCAGCTCAAAGAGAGATCAACTATGCTGGCATTGACTGAAAGCGTCCCGGATTGAAGTCTGGATTGACAAATGAGAAGCCCTTGAACTCATCTTGGTTGATGGAGCGGACTACATCTGCATTGATTGGTGTCAGCACAGGTTCCTCTTTTGTGAATTCAGTATCGAAGTTAAGAGCATCTTTCTTGTTTTTCTGTAAGAAACAACAAAGAAGAGTCACATACAGACCTGCTTCCCACAGTTTCTTCACAATAAGTTATAGATATTAATACCAGCTCGTCGAGCAAACCAGCAGCAACAAAACTTACAATCTTAGGTTTAAATGGTGGCTTAACACGCCGACACTCAAGAGCCTCCCAATCCATTTCTCTAAAGAATGGATGTGTTCGAATCGCAGCTTCAGTTCCCTGTGAGGCCACACATCCAAGGCGCTTCGCAGGGTTCTTGGTCATAAACTGGGTATTTAGATCAAAAAGAAATTTAAAAGCAAGTACACATCAACTTCCTAAGCATCAATTAAAATATTAGACAAAAAATCTTTTTTTCTTTTGAGTAGCATATTTTAAATAATGTTCATACAAACTGAAATATTAAAAATTCTAATACAAACAACTGACATGAATTTGAAATAAACTTGCTTTCAACATATAATCTTCAAAATTTTCTCTTACCCCTTTTAGTATTGAAACTGCCTCTTTGCTAAGCCATACTGGATACAAAACATCATCATGTAAAATTGATTCAAATAAATCGTCCTCATTATCAGCTTCAAAAGGTGGCTGACCAGCCATCATTTCGTACATAAGAACACCTAGGGCCCACCAATCAACACTTGGGCCATAGTCTAATTCTTGAAGAATCTGAACAAAAGAATTTAATTTATGCATTTTCAAAACACTTGGAGAATATGATTTACAAAACATGAAACAACTTAGTACCTCAGGTGCAATGTAGTCTGGTGTTCCGCAAAATGTTGTCGTTGTGACACCATCAATAATGCCTTCCTTACACATACCAAAATCAGCCAGTTTGCAATGTCCTTCATTGTCCAGCAAAATGTTGTCTAGTTTTAAGTCCCTGTTTAAGATAACGTGGTGTGATCACGAAATACACAAGCAGTATGCATTTGTCAATTTAAGATATGTAATGTTTCATTATGTTACCTGTAAACAACACCATGCCGGTGCAAAAACTGAAGAGCTAATGTTACTTCTGCTGCGTAAAAGCGTGCTCGAGGTTCATCGAATTTACGAGCTCGCTGAATTTGAAACATTAAATCTCCACCATTCACATATTCCATCACAAAGAAAAGGCGATCCTGTGAAACAGGCCAACAATGAGAACAAAATAAAATCACAGCAAAATTTAAATTTAAGTTTTTTTGATGAGGACATATTTTCTGCTACTAGCTATGACTAATAAACTGAATAGTAGGAACAATGACAAAAGATGTGATCACAATAATTTACCTTTGTTTGGAAGCATGAATGAAGCGCTGTGAGAAATGGGTGTTTGGCGGCCAGCGCCAAGATGCGTTTCTCAGTCATAGTACAGTCAACATCTTCATCCTGAATAATAACATCCTTTTTGAGCACCTACAAAAAAACGAAATGAGTTAATTTCAAAAAGTTAAAAAACACGCAGGTGATACATTCTGTACAAAATAGCAAGGTTCAAATCATGATGCATCCATATCAGAAAGTAAGAAGCGAAACGCTATCTCAGCCGCAGAACAATACAGATAGAAAAGAGATTTCGATCTAACCTTTACAGCATACACTTCATCAGTGCCTCTCTTTTCACCCAACATGACTTTTCCAAAGCTTCCTTTGCCCAATACTTTAATGAAGTGGAAGTCCTCCAGCCCAATTTTTCTCTCACGACTGGAACTCTTCTCACTTGAGTCTGATGAAAAAGTTGCTGTTCTTCCTGTAGATGAAAAGATTAATTACACTACTACATTTTTCAATATTCATACTATTATGATGAAACCGAGAACTTATGATCTTACCTTTATCTTCTGGATTAAAATCTTTTGTTTTTTCACGCATTTTTTCCTCCATGGCCATCTGAGCAGCAAGTCTCATGGTTACTTCGTCCTCATCAACAGTGGTTTCATCAGACAATGGAGCCAGGGCTCCCCCACTACCAGGTCTATCGCTTCCTGAGCCACCACCAGCTGTACCAGGCTGAGTTGTGCACTTCGGACGTCTTGGGGTTAACTTATCAGTGGAGATTCCCATTTGAGATAGTAACTGTGCCATTTGTTTTGGGTTGATACCACAGTTGTTTGCAACATTCTTTTCACACCGTTTATGAACGTTCAACTTACAAGCTAATACAGAAAAAAGCATGTAGACATAAACACTAAGGAAATATTCAAAAACTATATGGCACCAGGTGTTCCACAAGAATTGGATCAGATTAATCACCTTCGCACTGAAGCCCCTGCCTGATGAGTCCATAGAGAAGAGATCCGCAATGATCACAGAAAGTGAATCGCTTGAAACTGTGTGTCACAAATCGATGTGGAACATTCACATTGAATCGCTGACCTTGTGTTCCTTGTCCAGACTGTCAAAAAGAAAACAAAAATACCAAAGCAGAATTTATAAGCAATGAAGAACAATAAAGCTTCAAACTGTTAACTTCTAAACATTTGGAATTGCATTTATATAAAAATAGAATATTTAATGTCTGCAGTGAAGCTTCAAACAGTGCAAGAAACTTTCAAAAAGATGTATACATGGACATGCTGGTGTGTAAAGAAGTTCAGTTACAAAAACAACAAGATCAAGAACCAGTTCCATCAAGAGTTAATTCAAGATTTTAACTAATGTTAACTTCAATCGAATTTATGGTGGAAGATTCATCACACCCTCTACACAGTCCAGAATAATTTTAATAACAATTGCAGGAGAGTTGAAGCATGAATTATGAATTGAACACATGAGCAAAGAATAGAATAGCAGTCAAAAGCATGAATTCATCACAGACATTCATCCTTTCAAGACCTAAGTTTTCAGTTTTCACCATCACATGGTTTGTAATATGAGAATAAGTGGCACCGTACAACTTTGATTCTTCCGATTCAAAATCAGAAATTCTTGATTCTCTATTCATAACTACACATGCAAATCATGCATTACAGACAAAACTGCTACTAGTCTCCCACCATACCACCACCAGTGTGACCACCACCAAGAGAAGAATCCATGACAAATAAAAACAATTTGAGGTGGTTCTACCTTGTGAGTGGGGTGGGTACTACGTCGATGAGGTACTTGAACCACCCTCACCTCATCCTGTGTGCTGTCTTTAATGCCTGGACACTTCGTTAACACTTGATTATGACATCGTTTGTGAACTACACATGTACAAACTGTAAAGAATCATGAAATTAGAAAACATTTTCAAATGTATCTGAGATCACAAAGTGAAAATGTAAGGTAAAAATCATCCATACCTTGACACTGGTATCCCTGCTTTCCAAGGCCCCTAAAATTTAGATAAATGTGATAAAAAGAAATTAGTAAATAAAGTTGACATTGTGTACTGACACATACAAACAGAATACCATACCAAATAAAGTCTCGGCAGTGTGAACAGAATGTTGGTTGTCGCAAAAATGTTGCCATAAACTTGTGTCCATTGAATTGATGTACACGCCTTCGCATGGCCCCGCGTCTCCGATTGAATCCCTGACGCTCCTTGAACTCTCGTGGTTTTTGAGTTTGATGTTCTAAATAGCAAATACAATAAAGAATTTAAAAGGTACCTTGAATGAATATTTGTCCAGAGAACAGATGACTGTGACTGAGCACGTACCTTGGGCTGCCCATTTTAAATCAATTTGCAAACGCAGTCTTCCTTGAGGTTCCAAATCCACCTGAGAATTATAAATATATATCAGTTTCAACAGAACAAGATGAGTTATAAATAATTAAACGATAATAGAGTAAAGAATTTTTATTTTTTTATATCAATTAACTAAATACATTATTACTTTTAAACATGCACTAGAATGTGCAATAATAAATAATGATAGAATCCAGACACTTAACATGGAATCAATGTGAAATGCCGTTCTGGCAATATAATTTAAAACAACGAAGAATTATTGAGGAGTTTAAACTAAAGAGCACAGTTAATTCCAAAAATGTACAAGAGGAGGAGTGAAAAATCAATGAGAAACACACAAGCACTAAGGGTCCAGGTATGTTACTCAATGAAAGAAGATGGATTAAAGCACGAGCTAGAATAGAAGTGACTAATTACTCTAATATGAAAGCACCTGATTCCAGTGCGTAAGACATGTATGCCACTTACAAAGGCACTGAAAACAGTGACAGCACATGTAAACATACTGGCACATTAGCCCAGCTCAGCATCCTAGCCTATCTTTTGACAGTAAATGAAAAGACATACTTACCCAAAAATCGGAGGCCTCCTTGTCTCTTTGGACTAGATCCTCGAAAGGAATGGTGCAGTTAGCCACAAAATCGTCAGGGGGAATGGCAGCATCGTGAAAAACCGTCAGCCCAAGGTTCATGGCGTTCTGCACGTCGTGTGAAAATGATTCCATCCATACTGGATCAAAAGTCTTTGGTTTGGTCGTGGACCGATCCAAATGACTCTCGTCGACATCTATGGCAACGTAGGGGTCTATAGGCTGATCATCGGGCTTGCCAAATGTCATATTATGCCGTTTTTGAAAGTCGGTCGGTCGCAACCCTGAAGCCTGACATATCGTCACCCTCACCGTTCCAGTGAACATTGGCAGCAGCAAACCAGCAACCCCTCAAAAACCTTGCAAACTCGGCCCCCAATTAACTTGTGAAACTTAAGTGCTTGTTAAATGCATAGAAAAACACTTGAGAACGCAGCTAAACGCAAGATTTTCTTGACAGCCATGAAGGTCGATTTTGATAAAAATTCACTGCACAGTGCACCTTAATAAGCTATCCCACAATGCCTTTCGTTACGTCAGAGCACGGCATATGAGACTACCTCGGAGGGAGAACATCCGCAGACATCGGGGAAGAAATTAACATTTTGAAGACTTTGATGGACGCTTATACGCAATGAGATGAAGCAATTTTTATAACGTGCTGTGAGAGTGCTTTAAAAATCTTTACAAGGTGTCAAGTCCTCAAAAAGCGTTCATCGTTCGGAGGAACTTCCCTCCCCACTCCCCACATTCTACGACTCTAAATAGGATCAAGGGGGGCGGGGGCTGGGGAAAGAAGGGGAAGGGGGCAAAGGGGGCGGTGGCGGCCAGTGGTCACCCCGAAGAGCCGACAGCAGACCTCTGCTGGAACGTTTGAGACAGCTGGCCGAATTCTACACCACTATTTTCGAACAGTTAGCAAAAGTACGAAATGCTACAGTACTATAGACGAATTTTGTTCCTCTGTTTGTATTCGAATTTTTAAGGAAAGCATGCTTCGATGTTCTCTACTTTTTTTTTTTCGTGACAATGAAAAAAATGAGATATGTTGGTCTGCTAGAAACTGCTAAATTTTTCCTGTTTTGTTTACAAATTGCAGCAGGTACTTTACCGATTAACAGTCAATATATGGTCTTAACGATAAAAGTATTCATTTGGAAAGTTTCTGACCTTGCATTTTTGTAGCCGCCCAGCCTTAAAATACATTCGCACGTTATATTTTTACGTTCAATGCCGCTTCAGCGTGTTAGAATTCGTCGTGAAATGTCATTCATTTCGACACCTTTCGATGGGTCAGAAATCTTTCTTATTCATCCAGTTTTCAGTGTCTGCATGTTTGTTTTTGTGCTTTCATCAACATTACTTGTTTCTCAAAAGTGTTGATTTTTGTTGAAATTGTTGTAGGTTAGAATAAAAAGGGGAGCGCTTTAGAAACATTTACGTTAAAACATGATTCTTTGTGTTGTTGCAATGATACCCTTCTTTAATCTAATTAATGAGTCAACTCGTTTGTGTTTGCCTCTAGGTGTTGTCAGAGAGCTGCTTTTGTCATTGAAACTGTGTTGAATAATTCGAAGCAGTCTAATCATTTGTCCTTCAATTATAAATCGTCCCTCATATTCATTATGAATTTTTCATTTGTTTGCAGGCAAGCTGTGAAGAATGATGAGCATTCCACAACCTGCACGTCAGCTGTGTGAGTAATTGTACCTTGCATTAATTTACTGGTGTCTTCTCTTTGCCATGTGAAGTGTGAACCCATATCTCAGCAATTAAAATAAGTGGATAAGTGGCATGATGAGAGTTCAGCGGTGCTCCTACAATCAACTCATCTGCGCATCTACTTATCTGCTCATCTCATCAGCTCATTTGACTCATTTCTTGGCTACTAATGCGAAATAACTCATTTGTCGGGTAGTGGAGCGCAATATACTGATCGGCCTCAACAAGATAAGAGTCTGGATGGAAATTATTTTGTAAATTCTTGATAAATAATTAAATATTACTAAAATAACACCAATCCCAGCTACTTCCATGTAAATGTAAATTGTACCACTCAGCATTTCACAATTAATATAAGCAACACTCTTCTATTCAGATTTTAGAAATATTTTTGCACCTTCCTCCAGAGAGTTGAAGCTTTTGTTTTATGGTCTCATATACTTCTGGACCAGAATTTTTACACTTCACGTTTTTTGCTGTAATATTCTTTTTCCTACGAAATCAGAATATGAAAATGACAAGAAGAAATGCTTATGAAATGTTTTGAATGTTATGCCTACGTTACCAGTGTCTTGTTTTTCATTTTCCTCCAATCTTGAATAGATTTGATCAAGTGACAAGAATTTTTTTTTACTTTTCAGGAGTACATAGGTGCAGAGAGTCATGACCAAGAAACTTGAATTTGATTGGCACATAAAAGTGCCAAGTGTGCTTGTAAATGGCTGTGAATTTGATAAATGGACGGAAGAAGAGGGTTTGGAGCCCAGCTGTCTATTTAGAGTTGATGAATATGGCTTTTTCATTTACTGGAAAAAGGAGGGAAAGGTAAGTTATAAATATTTTACTTTAAGTTCTATCAAAATATTAAACCATGTAATTCACCTTCTTCTTGACTTTCTTGCTCTTTTGGTTCTCGTATGAACATTTATATATTATTTGTAATGTTTTTCTTTTTGCAGGACGGAGATGTTCTTGAGCTATGCCAAGTCAGTGACATAAGAAAAGGCGGAATTTCTAGGGTATGTTTCAAGTAGCAAACATTAGCAAAATATGTTGAATTTCGTACTTATTAGAAGAATTTTACCCTACTTTCTTCATTGTAATCATTGAACCTAAGATTTAGTTGTATTCCTCAAAAGTGAAATGTGAGTCTTTATTTCTGGTGACCTCTGTAGATACCTTTGCATTAAGCCCTTAGTTTCCTCTGTTTTCAATCTAGGTTAAAATTCAGATGTGATGTTTCTTTTGCATCAGATAATGTTAGCTCTTTTCTTTACATTTCCTAGTTCATAGCACTTGAAAACACAGTGGAGATGTTGATATTTGATGTTTACCAGTATTTAGTTAGGGCTCTGTTATATGGCTGTAAAAAACCATACTTTTAGACTTTCTTCCTCTGATGTGGTAGTTTGTGTTTTTCTGTACCCCACAATTATTGTTGTTCCCCCACCCTCGTTTTTTTGTTTTTGCTAGTGCTAGTGTTAATGCATGTTTAAATCTGTTATAGGACTCAAAGCTCTATACTCAAATGCAGGCCAATTATGGAGATAATGCTTTTGAAGATAGGGTTCTCACAATATGCAGTGGCAGAGATTATGTCAACATTAACTACCATCATGTGGTTTGTCCCGATAATAAAACTGCAGAGGTGAGTTGTTCTTTATATTTTCCTGAACCATCTTTACGATTTTGGCCATTTATTAATAAGTAAATTCAATTGAGGTGAAGGTCATGCTAGTTTACAAAATTGAGTCTACAAACCATCTCTTGGAATCTTTAGCTGAGTTTATGCTAAATCCAACCAGAAATTATCCAGTCCCATAACAGCACAGAGTGCATGTGAATGTTTGATATCTTGGAGCCAGGTTACTTATATCCTATTTACAATGTATGTTCAAAATAGGGAAAGCAGCTTCAAACAGAATTTGACCCTAGGTTTTACTTCTGTCACTGAAGTTAAAAGGAGAGGGTTAGTATTTGTATTTTCAACAAATTATTATTTGAACCAGCCTGGGTTTGCTCTTGACAGATAAAAGAACAAAATAGCTACTGATATACAGTTTGTGGGCTTTTAGCTTTTAAATATATATTGACAAAATCCCCCCAAATGAATGGTGATGAGCATCTCAAGATCCTTGCAAGCGATTGTCACTGTTCCTCACTGAATCAGATCTAATGTGTCTAACTGATCGGAATTCTTAGGTACCTTAAGAGACAATCAGTTATGTATTGAATTTTTAATATTCTTTCTTATTCTTAGTGCATTACATGATATTTCAGGACTGGCTAAAGGGTATCCGGCTCATTACACACAATTTAAAAGCAAATAATGTTTGCCCTATGACATGTCTGAAGAAACAGTAAGTGGATTACAGTGAAATTGTATGCTTGCTTGATTTTGGAAATGCCATTCATTCCAGTTGGAATACTGCCTGCCAATTTTTGGGTTTCACACTCTGTGATCTAACACATGTACTCTGCATGACTTTTAGTTATTAAATTAATTCCTTTAATTTGCAGATATTTTTTTTCAGTTAAGTTCCTATTTGCAACTAAAAATATTATCTTCATTTTCTTTACTGTAACTGATGTAACTTAAAAGCATTCCAACATATCTTTTCATTATTTTTTTGTTTTTGTTTTGTTTTTGTCTGTTTGATTGATATGTTTCCAGTTTCAGGCTAATTATGTTCTTTGTCTGTATTAAGTTGATTCTTCCTCATAACATAACATAGTCGATCATATCCAGTGCTATCAGTCTGCAATTTGTTATTTTTCATTGCCTGTTAATCACACCACAAAGTAACAGAAGCTGTTTAAAAAAACAAAAGAAATTTTATAAGGAGTGAGCATCAGTAGACTTATCCTTAATCTCTAGTAATTTCATAGCAGCACTTAAAAATGCTAAACAGTATCATTTTCGGTGAACCGCTTGTTACCATAAATATCACATTTTTGTTAAAATGAAAAACAAAACCTAGTTCTGGAAGCAGTTGTAGTTACTTTTTGCCCTGACAAAAGTAGCATTTAGTTTGATTTGTTTTGTTTCACCACTGTATTTAAATATTTGAGTGAAGTAGGATGAACAGAAATGTACATGCTTTTATATTAACTTCATGCAACAAGCAGTTTTGCTCTGACATTGTCTCAATGTCCAATTAGAAGTAGGAGTTGTCCATTTTATCTTGTATTTGCACCAATGTAGTTCACTCTTAATCCAAAGAGAATTACACTCACCCCAAGTATTAATTTTTTGTTTTATAAGCTTTTTAGTTTTGTTTCTCCTATGGTTGGAGTAGATCTAAGCCTCTAAAAATACCATATTGTAAATGTAGAAGTTGCATGATTTTGCTTGAGTTTTGTCTTTTGTTCCTTTTATGTTGCGCTTGGGATTGATGTCAAACGTTAGGAGTGGCAGAATGGCCTCCGGAAGATAACTCACAACAACAAAATGAACAACGTGTGTGTTTGGACCAACCTCATGAAGCAGTAAGTTATTTTCATGCGAGTCATTCATGATCACACACACACACCCGCTCTGTTCCCTCATCTCTCCCCTCTCCTCTATCTCTCTTATTTTTTCTCTTCCTCTTTTTGTTCCATGGTACATCATGTTTCATGAATGAAGGTCTCAGTGCTAACTTTTGTCTGATACAATACATATTATCCAAAAACACTACGCCCATTTATGCAGTCAATATTTCCTTTACTTTAGGATAAATTTAAAAATCAGCTTTAAATGTTTTTAATATGATTGCAACTATGGTCTAATCAGTACACATACAAGAAACTGTGTTTTTGGATTGGAGTTAGTCTAATGTTGTTGTTACTGTGGCTTGCTTTGCTATTAGGTGGTTATTTTACAACTGTTGTACAGTTGTGAAGAGTCTTTGCCCTATTTTGATTTCACTGAAGTGGTTTCATTTTCGATCAGGCTATAATTTCGGTCAATCATGTTTTCTGCTTCATTAAACAGTTCTAAAATGCAATGATTTTTTAAATTTTTTTTTCTAAAAATATAAATGCAAAGGAAGTTCTTAGAGTTTTGCTTCATTTTGTCAGGTGGCATGATTTAACAGTAGCCAAACTTTATATTTTATTTATTGGAAATCACTACTATATTCTTTACAGAGATCTACTTAGTTGTTCTTTATACACGTCTTTAGAAGTTCTGATCTGTTATCCAACTATTTCAGTTTCTAAATGAACCAGAGTTGCATGTTTTTGATTACCATTGTTTTTTCTGTTTGATGATAGTGCATGAACGTAGAATAGAAAAGGTCTCAAACATTTTTTCATGTAAAGGGATACTAAATCCCAAAGTAAGAAGAAAAAAAAAAAAAAAAAGATAGAAAACAAAATATGACCCTAAAAGTGAATGTATATCTCTCTCAAATTATCAGCTGGATGCAGCTCTGTATGAAAACCGACCCTCAAGGAAAGGTACCAGTCAACAGAGTTGTGAAAACATTTGCATCTGGTAGACGGGACACCAAAGATGTTATTAAGTATTTGGATGACTTAGAATTACGCAATAAAACAGAAAAAGGAAAGGTGAGTAGCTGATGGTGATGAAGCGTTATACTAATTTGATTTTATTAACAGACTCAGCATCTTTACTTCACTTTGTTGTTATTGATATTAAATTTCCGTTAGTGATTAATACTTCACATGTTTGTTTGTTTGCCCTAGAATGATTTCATAGAACCCAAAGAATTCACATTCGAGAAATTTTACACTCTGTATCACAAGATTTGCCCGCGAACTGATGATATAGGGGACCTCTTCTTAGCAATGTAAGGGCTGCATATTTTGTAATTTTATAGTTTGTAAAATGTATGTATGTTATGCATTATGGCATTTTTACTATTACAGTACTACCCAAGATAAAGACTACATAACTGTGTCACAATTCATTAAGTTTTTAAATGAAAATCAGAGAGATCCTCTTCTGAATGAAGTTCTTTACCCCTTGTATGATGAAATTCGGGCAATCCAGATCATAAACACCTACGAACAAGACGAAGAAACTAGGAAAGCAGGTTAGGAGCTTTCTGAGAAATTTCTGATAGTGTTTCTTGTACTGTCTGCTATGGACTTCATTTCCGGTTTTGCCTTCTGCTCATAACAGAAAAGCTCTCCAAAGATGGTTTCACAAGGTATCTAATGTCAGATGAAAATGCTCCTGTTTTCTTGGACCGCTTGGATGTTTACATGAACATGGATCAACCTTTAGCTCATTATTATATTAACTCATCCCACAACACCTACCTCACGGGCCGCCAATTTTATGGGAAGTCAAGTGTTGAAATGTATCGCCAAGTACTTCTTGCTGGTTGTAGGTGAGGATTAGGCTGCTCAAATTTTTCAGTTGTCAAACTCATATTAAGCTCTCCTTGCTCATAAAAAATGACAATTTTTCCTACATTCTTCTTGAATAGGTGTGTTGAGTTGGATTGTTGGGATGGAGATGAAGAGCCAATAATTACTCATGGAAAGGCAATGTGCACTGCCATTCCTTTCAGGGTGAGTCAGCACACATCAATATTTAACACTGTTTACTTATGGAATCACTAAATATTATTTTTTAATCCCTTTTGAAAATGGTCAAAAATCCTCTGATATGATTATATCTTTTTTCCAGGATGTTATTCATGCCATCAAAGATACTGCTTTTGAAACCTCAGAATATCCTGTCATCCTGTCGTTAGAAAATCACTGTAGCAAAGCTCAGCAGTATGTATTGGCAAAATGTTGTGATGACATATTTGGTGATCTTCTTTTAAAAGAGCCCCTCAAAGATTATCCAGTAGGTATCTCATATCAGATCACTACTGGCCTGATTCTGACCTAACCAATTTTCTTAGATCAAGTTCATGCCAATTAGTTAAGTTTTATGCAACTGTAATTCGCTCATCTGCTGAAATTCTTTTTGTTATTAGCTTCAGCCAAATGCTCCTTTACCATCACCTAATGCATTGAAAAATAAAATCCTAATCAAAAATAAGAGATTAGACTCAGAAAAGGAAAAAGAAGAAATGGAAAAATTCAGAGCAGGAAAATTGAATGACGATGATGGGGAGAAAGAAGACTCTGCTGCTCCAGCACCGGCTGTTATTTCTTTGGACAAAAAGGTATTGATTTCTTTGTCTTATTGTTTGTATATTTGTATTAGCATACTGATATTTATTAGAGGAAAACTACAAAAAAGTGACAAAGTTCAGCCATTTTTACATTTTTAAGTTCAATACAAAACTGGAAATTACACTTTGGAGAGCATAAATTGTCTCTGCTACCAATGTGTCGGATAAGGAGTGTTCTTTTACAGCGAAGGATGCTAGCAGACAGCAAACACTTGGATAAAAATTCAGGCCAAGAGGAATTAGACTTATTTATGAAAAGTGAACTAGTCTTAGATGAAGGGGATAAAGATGATGTCTCTGTGCCATCAAGCGCATCTCTTGATAAGAAGGTGACATCTTATTTCAGATGATTTTTTTTTTTTTTGACAAAATCTATTTTATGCATGATTTTGGGGAAATTCCTTTTGCTGCACTATTTAAGGAGCGCTCCACTATAGTGTTGGATTGCTGTTTTTATCCCCTTTAATATGCTCATGAATTTTTTAGACTCATGTTCCTTTCAAGCTTGTAAACATTTTAAAGCTTCATTGTATTCGCAGATTGTGCTTCTGAGTAGTTCTGCTTCTAGAAGATAGCCTTTGGGTAAATTTTCGAACATATCTGTGTAGCGATCACTGTGCTGTTTTTCCAGTTTTTGCTGTTCTTTCAGTCCACTATTTGAATGTTTTTATAGACACACAATTTGATAAGTGGAAGTACTAAAAGCATCTTTTGTTTATGTGTGGACAAACATCCGAGGTTACAAAAATTATGACAGTAGTTGTTGTCTGGATGTACCTCTTTTTAGAATGCAATGACAGTGCATGTTCTGAACTTGGTGAGAATAGCTTCACCTATTGCAATAGTTTCTAGTATTTTTTTTTTTATTTTTTTTAGTTTTGATTGTCTTTGCATTCATAGAAATTGATATAAGGATCTTAGCTTTTGCCTTAAATTCATACTTTTCTGTGCTGCATCACAACGCTATTTTTCTCCTCCGGTAGTTCACAATTATTGTTGTATACCTGTATCACTATTCCATCTAATGTTTCAGTGAAATCATGATCATTGAAATATGTATCAGTTCCTTGCCAATACTGTACTTTTATTTTGTTGCCTGTATTGGGTAGGTCCCTGATGTTTTAGAAGGCGTCCCAATATCAACTCAGTATACTGGTTCAACCACCAATGTCCATCCCTGGCTTTCTTCCATGGTAAATTACACACAACCAGTTAAATTTCAAGGATTTGATGTAGCAGAAAGTAAGTTGGTTTTATATTCTATTTATGTTTTGGTGTTCTATATTATTATGCTTTGTAAAGTTTAAAGCTGTTCCCAATTCTTAAAGATTTTCTTGACATTTACTTATGAGTGTTCAGATTTATCTTCCTTATAGTCTCATAGTCGATGTTAGAAAATCAAGTACTTATTAATTACAAATATTTCCTCAGTAGTATTAAATAAGTGGTGAGTTACTGAAATAGGAGTTCAATACTTTGACTGCTGAAGACAGTTTTGTTTCTATTTTATTTTACAGAGAACAAACTGCATTACAATATGTCATCCTTTGCTGAAACCACCGGACTTTCATATCTGAAGTCTCAGGCCATTGAATTTGTGCAGTACAATAAGCGCCAGATGAGTAGAATTTATCCAAGAGGAACTCGTTTTGAGTCTACCAACTTCTTACCTCAGGTATTCCAGTAAAGTTCTTTCTTGGTTTCAAAGGTTAATTGGATGCAAAACAAATCTTTGATAAAAAATTTATGTGGTCTATTAAAGGATTTTCCAGCTCCATGTTGTCTGCCAATCCGTCTATGTCAGTTTCACCAAAGACACATACACATGCTACATCGCATCAAAATTGACTTGCAATTCATTTTTGTGTACTAGGTATTTTGGAATGCTGGATGCCAAATGGTAGCGTTAAACTTCCAAACCCCTGATTTAGCTATGCAACTTAATCAAGGTAAATTTGAATATAATGGGAACTGTGGCTATCTTCTCAAACCTGATTTCATGAGAAGGGAAGACAAAATATTTGATCCGTTTGCTGACACCACAGTTGATGGAGTAATCGCCGCTCAGTGTTCTGTACAAGTAAGTAATTTCATGAAAAGGTTAAGCTTAGAATGGAAAGGACTATTCAAGGCAAGCACAAAAGACCATTGTGAGATTTTAATTTTTATGTGAAATCCTTAATTTAACTTAATTAACTTAAAATAATACAATCAGTGTGCACTTTTTGCTTTGGTATTTTCTAGATTTTGTGAGATAACCATTTTTTTTTAATCTCACTCTCATAAGTTACAATATAAAAATATAATTATAGCTTCTCTGCTCTATGACCAGAATGGCTAAAGAAAATGTAATTCTTGTGTACGTTTTATTTTCAACTAACATCTGATTTTACTTATGTCATCAATGATTGTGCCCTGTTACAATATGCTGCCACTATTACATCTACTTTTATTTAACTCAACAATATTTTAATCCTCTATTTTTCTTTTTTTTTCAGGTTATATCTGGTCAGTTTCTGTCTGATAAGAAAGTTGGAACATATGTTGAAGTGGATATGTATGGGCTACCAACAGATACCATTCGAAAAGAGTTCCGGACGCGTTTAGTGCCCTCTAATGGCTTAAATCCGTGCTACAATGAAAGCCCTTTCTTCTTTAGAAAGGTAGGTCCCAAGAAAAAATTATTCTCTATCAAAGTATGTTCTTATAGTCCCGCAATATTTTCAAAGCTGTGCACTTGTTCAGGTTGTTCTTCCAGACTTAGCTGTTTTGCGATTTGGTGTTTTTGACGAGACGGGAAAGTTGTTAGGTCAGAGGATCCTGCCACTTGACGGCTTACAAACTGGGTACCGTCACATTGCTCTCCGAACTGAGGCCAACTTCCCTATGTCACTTCCAATGCTGTTTTGCAATATTCAATTGAAGATTTATGTTCCTAATGGTTGTGAAGGTGAGTGATCATCATGCATGGTGGAAGAGATTTCAAAGTCAAGGCTAGACAATTCATACTTTACTAAATTTATTTTACATTTGTAGATATCATGTCTGCTCTATCTGATCCGGTCAAGTACCAATCAGATCTTGACAAGCATTCAAAAATGATCAAGCAAATGGGCGTGGATGATACTGATGATGATGACAAAGGCAATAGAACCAATAGTAGTGATGAGGTGAATGCTACAGTTGGTACAATAAAGAAGGGAAGCAAGTCTGGAATTAAGGATAGTGAGGCTGGTGTGTCGACTAGCAGCACGAGAGAGATTGGAAAGTTGGTCAGCCGCAGCAGCTCTGCTATAGTTGCTGTGACGCATCTGGAAAAAAACGATGGTAAATATACAACTTTTTGACAATAAGTGTAATGTAACATTGTTAACATCTTGTGGAGATGGAAAGCAGCATTACAAAACTTGTAACTCCATATTGATTGTAACATTCAACTATGTTGAAAACATTAACCACCTTCCCATTATTTATCATATTGATCATGTTTATTGAAATTTTTTCTAGAGCATGATGAACCAATCAAGTTAGTGGTGTTGGAAAAAGAAAAAAGTTTCGTTAAGATCTTGAGGAAACATAAAAAAGAACAAGATAGTCTTCAAAGGAAGCAGTACAAGGAGTTGTTGTCAGTACAGAAAGCACAGTGCTTGGCGGTCGAAAAACTCACCAAAGGGAAAAGGTAAAATATTTCAAAAAACACTTTATTTATCAAAATGTGGTTGCTCTTCTCATTATTGCTTTTGTTTGCAGCGTTAAATCAAAAGATGATCTGAATTCTGATCCTCATATTCATAACGTAATAGCTGAACAAATCAAGGAATGGACAGAGATAAAAGAAAGGCATCGGAGTTCTGCTTGGGAATTGAAAAAACAGCAGCTTCTGCAGCAGCAAGAAATTCTGAAAGGTTTACTTGAATCTGCTCAAACTGCAAAGATTAAACAACAAGAAGCTCTACATGAGAGGTATTTATATAATTCACATCTTCTTGTTATTAAATATGGCAAGATATTCAAATTATGACAGTTTGATTTTGTTTCTTACAGGGAAATCAAGCAGCTTAATCAAAAGCAAGCAAAGATACTTGTTGAAACGAATAGAGAAGTGAACAACGATAAAACATTAAAAAGTAAAACTGAGAAAGACAGATGTCTTCGTGAAAAGAAACAAACCAATATTAAGAAGTTTGTGGAAGACCGCAAGCAGCTGGAAACTATATTACAAAGGCGCAAGGACGACTTGAAAGCTAAGCTCTTGAAAGAAAAGCAGTGTGTGATGAAAGAAGTCGAAGAGGTGAGTCATCAAAATGTAAATCCCATCAATCATCCTGCAATTTTTTTATTTGTCATGCTCAAAGTTTACTTTCAAACTTGTGGTTGCAGCGTGCTGAAGCTCACAGACGAGAGCAGATTGAATGTCAACTTTCTCCCAAGAAAGAGTTCTTTGCCTAATTACTCTATGATAACAAATGACTCAGTGCAGATGGTATGTTTGCATTTTTGGCTTCTGATATCAAACATATTGTATTAATTTATAATGATTTATGCATATTATGTCTTGTAAATTAAATAGTTTTATTTACTTGGGTTGTTATAGCAGATCCTCTCAAATGTTAGATAGAAGCTTTCTGTACATTCACATAAATCAATTCAAACATGGGGTATGGATAAAGGCTTAGAGATTTTGAAATAGTTTTTTGCTTTTACTGAATATGAATTTGTATGTTTAACTTCATCTTATCTTTGTGAATCATCCACCATCGTTATGAGAATCAAACAGAACAATTATTTTCCCTCTTCAATCTGTAGGGTCATAGAAGAAATTTTTTTAGAATAGTGCAGGTGCCATATACCATCATCTTTCCTGTGATAAGGCCAGAATTGCTTTTAGACTGGCTTTCTGTTATTTTATCTGTTCCAAATAATAGATCCATGTTCTTAATTGTGTATAGCTTCTTTCTCAATTCTGGATGTAGTTTATATCAAGCGTTTTTCAAATTGATGTTTGGGGTTGTTAAGATTCCTCCCAATTGATTATCTTACCATGCATCACAGCCATGTTGATATTGCTATAAAAAATATGCTACTTTTCAAAAAATATTGTGTGTTTTTGCACTTGTGATTTAATAATGCTATGCTGAATGTATTTTGCATGAATCTTTTGGAGGCAGAGAAAGTAGCGACTCTGACGTTACATTTCCCGAGTCTGCTGCGGGTGGTCTCAGGATATTACGCCATTCGTTGAAATTGAAGGACAATAACCACTGTTTGATCATACATTGTTATCTGCTGTTTTGTTCCTATGGTGCCTTCCATGTTGGTGTTTTTGTAAAGTGTAGTTTTTTTTGTGAAATCTATGTATGTATGTGAGCTCATGTTATTTCTAGCAGCAATGGCGGATGTGTCTCCGAGAACTATTTTGCATGAAACTGAGTTCTATTCATGTTTGTGATGGAGAGTTTATTGTAGTTTTTGCATTACACAGTTAATTTTATTATGAAATAATGGGCATATTGTTACTGATACGATAATTTTGATGAACTGTGAATTTAGTTTAAATGATGAAACTTGTTATGCATGATCTTCAAAAGCAGCTAGTCCCCAATGTTGTTTTGTCACCTGATTGCTAAATATGTGAGGACCATTAGTATTAACTTAGTCTTGCTAGTCATTCAGTGTCAACAGGCAACTTGTTTTGAGTAGGATGATGGATAGAATATACGCTAAACCTTCTGATATCCGTTCATTCTATCCATATCCTTTCTGTTTTGAGGACACTTACTTAGGAGTGCAACCACTACATTTAGACAAATGCTCTGTTCTTTTTTGTGCAGTCATTAGAACAGCTCATTTCTACCATGCCAAATAAATTTTATGGCATTTCATTTGCTCTTTAGCAACGGCATAATTGATATTGCTCTCTTTAAAATTGTTTTAAAAAATGATTGCTTGGTTCAATGCAAGTTACAAAGATCCTTGAAGTCAGGCAAACCTCATGAAAATAGTATGGTTGTCACAAGAGTCTGTAATATTCATATATTAGAATAAGTACGGCATTTTTAAGTGGGGTGAAGGGTGTTTCATTATTTAGTTCTGCCAGTAGAGCTATTTTCGTTCCATTTCTTGCCACTGAATTCATTACTTCTAATTATTATTGATGCCAATTATTTATTTGAGGCTCTCATGAGCTTTTTTTGTAATCCTAAGATTCGTTTTAAAAATGTGATAATGCTAGTGATGTGCATTTATTTTACATATATTTGGTTGTTTGCCTTCAAGTGCAGTGGAACTCCTTCAACTGAATTGTATGTAGCTTTTTATGTAATTGAATTTAAGAATGTTTCTGTTTTATCGCATCTTGATCAAAAACTAGAAAATGATTCTGCTTTCTATGTTGAAGTATTAACTAGATGCTGTCATATTATTTTTCTTGTCTCTAAAATTTTTTCACGTATTTCTCTGTTAATAATGTTTGGATTTCCAACATTACATTTTTATATGACTGGAGCTTGTGCATTATTCTGTTTAAGTAGACAGTTATTCATGGCAATGAGTTTTGTCTGAGTATTTTTGCTGTTAACTGAAGTGAAAATTCTTCTTCATTCATGTATTGCGTCCAAACTTTGACTGATGTTGGTAATCATGATAAACAAAGCACATTGTTTTGAAGTTAGCATATTTATATTGCTCCATGAACCAGGCCTAATACAATTATTTAATAATCAAAAATCAAACATTTCCTTACCCTTATACCAACATGAAAGTATTTCACCTTCTTGAAAGTGCCTGTATGTTTTGTTCCCAACCTGCTGTTCAAATGGGACATCACATTGACAAAGACAAAGGATATACACTGGACTGTATCATTAGGTCCCAAACGACGCAATAGCAGGCACCCAAATAGCCTTGCTCTGAGACGCATTTTTCTCAAACAGTTGACGATTGTCATTTTGGAAAGGATTGAAGATTTGCTCCATTACCCAAGTCTGTTTCAGATTTGATTTTCCTGATTCCTCTTTTATGATTTTGAAAACTTTCGATTGCTCGCCTGAAAGTAAAGCATAAGTTAGATCAACAAGGCTTACTAATACATGCTGAAAAAATCATACCTCCTATCAGAAAAACAGAGAATGCAAAACTCAGTATTTATCAACACTTACCTACACACCAAACAGCATTTATTTCCATGTGTCCACACAATGTTGGCAAAAGCGCTAGGGTTGCACCACTTAAAATATTGACAACCCCTGCTGGGATCTCTGCTGCTTCTAACAACTGAGACAGTTCCAGCGCAGGTGTTGGACAATCAGGATATGCAGCAACAACACAAGTATTTCCATATGCTAACGCAGCACCTACTAGCGTAATTAAATCTGAAAGGGCGTTACAAGCACCAGCTGTGCAAACAACTGCAATGACACCAAGCGCTTCTCGCAACACAGTGACAGACATGCCATTCACACATATCTGTCCGCTGGAGTATAATGCTTTGTCACAAATTGCAGCATAATGGAAGAGTAACTTTATACTCTCATCAACCTCTTTCAGGCATTCTTCAGGATCTAAAGTTTGATAAACAGCATGAAGGTGGCTGCAAACCCAAAAGAATGGCATATTATTTATCACACAAATAAAAACTATCCAGCAACATAAAAACTGAAGGTAAACACTAATTACTTTTCTGAAATTTTTTCATAAAGTTTGAGTTGGAAAATAGAACAGATATTTCCCAATCAAAATAATATAGACATAATGAAAGACTTCCATGTGAAAAGACTCAACTTGGTTTCATACCTTGCCAAATGGCATCTTTGAGCTGCCAATTTCTCTGCTAAATTGAAAATAATTTGGGCACGATTATGGGCTCCTCTCTTCCACCAACCTGGTTGGGCTTTTACCGCTGCATCTACCGCATTCCGCACATCTTTCCTAAACCACAAAAAGAAGATCTGAAATTACGTGACAATACTCGCCTGAAGAAATGTAAAGAGTCTTACATCACTTTAATTTCTATGGGGATTCTAGTTTAGACAATTACAGGATGATGAGACCGATAGTTAGTTAAAAATAAGGACCGAAAATCTGACAAAAATAATGTTGACTACAATTTAAAGGATCCCTCAAAGCTCAGTGCCGCACTCTTATGTAACAAATTTCTATCCATGAAAATCACCTGTTGGCTTCAGGAACCATAGCAATCATTTTACCTCCCCGATCAAGGAGAGTTCTGTAATTGTTTGTGGTAGGCCGTTTATGGCCTCCTCCATAGAACAATTTATAAGTTTGATCAATATCAGGTAGGTCCGAATTAGGATCCACAGGCAAGAGGCTTGAACTCAAACTTGAGTTTACTTTCGTCAATGGAGTGGGAGCATTCACTTCTAATTTCAAAAATTCCATCAGCCCTGTAAAATTAACAACACAATTATTGTTTTAAAAAAAGCACTTATATCACAGAACTGATATACACAGTCATACATTTTGATATCAAGAGGTTCATTCTCAAAGAAGTGTGTACATCAGGGTTCAAAAAGAAAACTCTCACCTGGTTTGCCAAGAAAGCATCCAAAGCCACTTAAATTTCGTCCGGATATGGGAATGCAGGCATCAAAACATCCATGGCTGTTGATCCAGACTGTGCCAGCCTGTGGCATGTTATAAACACAACATTTTAGCATTTTCCTAAATTATTGAATTTTGAATCATTTGATCCATACCTTCAGTTGTAAAGACGCTTCCCAAGCAAATGCCGAGCTCTCAGTCCAGATGGAGGCAAATGCTCCTGCACCACAGTGATTGGCTATACCAATTGCTTCTTTGGCAGACCGAGCGCCAACAACATATAAAACTGGGCACTCATCGACAGAGTCAAGCACAGGAGCTGTAGGTGGAGCAGCAGAGAAGATTGCTGTAGGAGCCCAATTTGAGGTGCTAGTGCTAGGCGCTGTAACGACCTGTATTGATCATTTAAAAGAACATGAACCTGAAATATTTTGTTCTGTCTTATCCTTTTGTTTTTCTGAGACAGAATAATTTTCTTACCTCAGAAATTGGATTTAAGCTCAAAGCTTTTTGTAGTTTTTGGGTGACAGGAATATCAACAGTGCACAAGCTAGCGTCAGCTATTTTATCAAAAGCATCTCCAATACGCATCGATCTAATACGAGCAGTCAACTTTGATTTGACTGACTCATAAACTGATTCTTGAACAACTAGAAGACGAAGAGACCATGGATCCTGAAAGGAGACAGATGATTTATATATTATGGGAATGTTGTCAAAATGAACACCCAACTTCTGATAGTAAAATTTCTTATACCTGTCCTTGATTAGTCCAAGCTGCATCAGTGGCACAGTCGACAGCTGCATCAATGTCAGCTGAGTCAAGAACTATCATCGGAACACATCCATTTAATACTGAAAGCAGAAAGATAAACTCTGATGACGCAGAAACCAGTTTGGGGGTAAAAGGAGTGATATGCAAACTGGCAAATTTGATAAAATTAAAAATCAACAAAATATTTTGCAGAACATATTTGGGCTTTTCTTTCTAAATACTTGCACAACAAATTGCTGTGGTGAAGATCCTCTGAACTAGAAAGAATAGTTCGACACAATTTGGGAGAGCCAATCACTGAAATTTTCTTTGCTATACTATTGTTAACAGCAGGGCACTTCTCTCCCTCATTAAGTTCAAGTGGAACCACGTTTACAACACCAGGAGGCACCCTGAAATTCAAAATAAACAGAAATCTCTCTTTACACTATAAAATATTATAAGTCACAAATCTATTATTTGCATTGCTGTCAGAAGCTGCAGAGAAACCTTGATCTTTCAAACTACGATCAAATGGAGAAAATGTAACCAACCCTGAGGCTGAACATATTTTTGCGAGGAGAAGTGCGGATAAGCAACTGGATACGTGAGGAAGAAGAGTGATCGTGTTTCCACAAGCAAGTGCAGGGGCAATGAGCAGTCCTAAGCTAACCAGAGGAGCTGCTATTGATGACACACCAACGGTTGGACCTTCCAAACATGAAGGAATCAATTATGCTTTGAATGCAACTTATAATACAATTATGAAACTTTTCTTTTTGAAAACTTCGCCAACTTACCGATAGGTTTCCATGAACTTAGTTCTGAATCCTTTAACTGCGCCCATCCAGCGTAGTAATAAAACGTGCGAATCAATGAAGGGACATCAAACTCTCGCACATTGCTTATTTGAACACCTCGTGTGAGTGCTTCGACTTCACAGATTAAGGAAGAGTGTTTTTGAAGCTGCCGTGCAATACTATAGGAACGTGAGAGGAGATTTGAATCACAGTCGACCAGTTTCCATGGGGTTACATACAGTTCTACTTTACTCACCTATAAAGAATTTTTGCTCTCACATGACCTTCTAGAGCTGACCACGTTGAGAAAGCCGTAGAGGCAGACCTCATAGCCGCAGGATAATCTTGCTGTTTGTTTAGTTTTAAGAGTACCGGATACTTGACACCTGTTGATATGATTTCCAAGCCATCTGACTGTTGAGGGCTCAGCTTTCCATCAATGAATGGTCCCAGCTGATCAGCATTTTCCAATAACCATGCCTACAGTTACAGAAAACAGAAAAAGAACATAATTATAATGTTGATACTGGAGGCCCTTATTTTAAGTATTCTTGAAATAAAGATTTGTTATCTTTATGAAGGGAGCTTACCTCAGCTAAAGACTTTCCTTCATTGATGGGCCCGTACTCCATGCTATCAAATATCAATTTAATACTGAGTTCAGAAGCAGAATCCTTAGACATTTTAAAGAAATGTGTATGTTTCTGCGGTCAGTAAGTCGTCATTCAGGGGCAGATTGGTGGCCGTGACCGAGCCTCCAGATAAAAGACGAGGCTCGCGTAATCGGAATCGTCTTTGTCTTATCAATTCATGGTGTGATAACTGTAGGAGAAGGAGAGAGAATGTTGTTATGTGGCTGTTGTTGTTTGATGCTGTTGCGGTGGTTGTGTACCGCAGCAGAGCAGACGAAACGAACTGTGAAGAATCTAATGCCGGCCGGCGTTATTCAAAGAAAGAAAAGAGGACAAAAGACGGGAGGCGGAAAGGACACAGGCGCAGGGAATGAAAACTTCCGCTGAACGATGTGAGGCGAGCCGCTACTCGATAGATGCTACATTTTGTTAATTTCCTGTCATTTCATTACAGATTTTAAAATAAAAATTGCCGAAACGACAACTTTCGTTTAGCTCAGCATTGACATTCCGTGACGATTGTGGCATTCGCGACCGCTGTAGGCTGCTTACTACTTTGTGAAGAATACTGTCTGAGTCGTAAGGGGCCGGGCACAAATTATGTCATCAAGAGCGGAGGGGGTAGGTGGGGGGTACCAATCTGGTCAAGAATTAATTGTTTCAATTCAACCAACTTTTCCCTAGTTTCGGCGTAATATATTAAAGTTAAGCAAGCAGATGGGTCGGGGAGTCCATGGAGGACTTTGGCTTAAAGAGGAAAAGCAAGAAGACAGTGGTGGAACATAACAAAACCTCATTTGTTTTCTACCC
>CABIKL010000115.1:0-31232 GCA_902196195.1 Aptinothrips rufus | reverse complement strand
CCCCCCCCCCCCCCCCCCCTCTCTCTCTCTCTCTCTCTCTCTCTCTCTCTCTCTCTCTCTCTCTCTCTCTCTCTCTCTCTCTCTCTCTCTCTCCGGGCGTAAAATACGCGCTCAATCTTAGAGACGACCGGTTACGTAAGAGATGACAATTATGCAGGGGCGCCAGGTACAGACACACAGGCACCTACCTGCAGCTGCATGCTGGCCGTGCTCCAGCCAACAACGGTTCGCAGCGCGACTCACGTTTGTCTAGTTCCTACCGGTAATATCGATGCAGTGACATTGACTGAACGAGGTTGGAAGTAGGTCAGGATCACACCACGCCACGCCACGCCACGCCGCATGTCACCGAGAGGTGTTCGGTGTTGGAGACGAAATGCCGCCGCACTGCACTTCCTACACTTCCTGCGTGCCTCGCCTGCAGTGCTATTCCGGAGCCCTTTCTGTTCGTTCTGTGCGACGGAGGCAACGGCGATAGAAAGAGAGGAAACGGAAAACACTGTAGTGGGAGAGAGAGGATTCAATGTTCGGAGCAACGAACAGAGAACGGGCTCCAGAATAGCCCTGGGTGCATCGCGCCTGTGAGGAGGCAACCAGAGAGCGCTCGGGTGCTCGGTTCTGCTTGCCCTGACCATGCCCTGACGCTACGAACTCGATAACCTTAACTCCATACTGTGTTGCCATACAAGCGTCCTCATCCCTTGAGGTGTTTCATAGTGGAGTTATTTCTGTCATTTATACTTTTATCGGCACATTGGAAGCGGTGCCGCTCCGAGTCACACCTTCCAGCTCCAGTGTCAAAAAATAAGAAAGTTCCTCATCATAACACGAAGGTGGTCAGGACCAGCAACATGATATGTGATGGGTGTGCGCCCATGTGGTGCACGTAGTCAATTTTGCTCGATATTGATGCTTTGTTACACAGAGAAGAGTCTATCCGGCAAGCTAAGCCCATATGAACTAATCTAAACGATCGACTCGAGAAGAGTAATTTGCCAGCAAGGAAATCCCACGCAATCCACCTTCCAGTGCTTACAGCTTGGTCCTTCCCTTCGTGCAGGAGTCCATAACTGCAGAGAGCATATTGCATCTGTTCATTGACCAACATATGTTAGTTTGTTTCTCGCTTCTGGAATCGGCCCCTCTTCATGAAGACTGTTTAAAATTGCACATGGTTGGTGTAATCAGCAATGACAAATTTCAGTAGCCTCGGCTTCCTAAAGATTTGCAGGTTTTGTACGAATTTACGAATTCGTCCGCACTGCCTTCTCTAAGTTGAACGAAACGAGCGACGGTGTCTTGTTTTTGTTTTTGTTTTCCTTATTAGTGTGCGTATCGATATGGCGTCCGGGAGGCAGCTTTGGGCTGATTCTTCGCTAATGAAAAAGAAAGATGAAATGGAAGAGCTACTTGTCTTTGGATATTCATGCAAATTGTTTCGTGATGATGAGAAAGCATTATACATTGATCAGGGAAAGCATTTGATTCCTTGGATGGGAGATGACACGCTCAAAATAGACAGGTAACCTGCAACTTTTTGATCACGCCCTAAGTTTATCACAATATTTGAATGATCGTTAAGCTCACGTATTCCGAGGAGGTGTCATTCTTCTGGTATGTCGAATCTGATCTCATCGTGTGTTTTTTTACTGTTACCACTGGAAAGCCTCTCGCCAAGTTGCTTAGCATTTAATCACAAGTTGTCTGAAATTCTACTTTGTTACTGTCTCGGTTTATGTTCTTGCTTTTGGCGTGCAAAGACATTGTTTCTATTGCTTTCTATTTGTTTTCAGGTATGATGTTAGGGGGACTGTGTATGATCTTCGTCCTTTGGAGCCTTTAGGCGGAGGTGCATCTGAGGCCTTGTGGACGAGCCTCTCAGATGCGGAAAGGCGAGTTGAACAACTTTGCGATGAAGAGAGATATCGTGCATTGTATCATAATGAAGCCGAAGAAGCCCTATACCAAGGTTAGTAGTTCTCATAAAATCTATCTGTGTATTAGTTCTGTAATAAACCCATTGAAATATTAGTCATTTTCTGTTAATACCCTTTTTGTTCTTTTTGTCTTGTCTTTCTTTTCTTGCAGAGGAGGAGCTGAAGAGATTACATAAAGCTCTTGACCCTCAGAACTCTTATGGACAAGTAGCTTACAGTTATGATAATGAGACAGACCAAGACGCATCAGATGTGTCTGCAAGCAAAGAATCCAATGAAGCAGATGAAGACGAAGACGAACCATTCATCCCTCCACAAGAACTTGATATTCCAGTGGGCATGGTACTTGTGAGTACATTTTCTGCTACTTATTAGATGGGAGTATTTCTATTTTATTTTTTTTCTAGCTGCACAGTCCTAAATTTCATTTCTTCTCTCCAGCCAGAACGTACTAAGCTCAATGCCATTATTGAGAAGACAGCTGCCTTCATTAATACCCAAGGGCCTCAAATGGAAATCATTCTGAAGATGAAGCAAGCTAATAATCCACAATTCTCTTTTCTCTCATTCGATTGTCCTCTTCACGCATACTATAGGCATTTGTTAATGGCTATTAAAACTGGTAGATATCGAACAAAGCAACAAAGACAACAGCAAGAGATAAATGGTAAGGTTTTTGCTCTAAGTTGTAACTTGATCTACAATATCATGCATCATTTTAGTCAAAACTCAAATTTTTTATTTTTCTTGCAGATGCAGAAATTTCAGAACACTACCTTCATCCAAGTCTTGCCTCAGCAGCAACACGTGTTGAGTTGGTAGGTTCCATAGAATACCAGATTCTATTTTAAATTTTGATTGATCAGGGTTCACATCGTTCACTCTGTTGCGAACATTTTAGACAAAATAAGAGCATGTTTGATTCCTCTTTTTCAATGTA
This sequence comes from Aptinothrips rufus, assembly GCA_902196195.1. Lineage (NCBI taxonomy): Eukaryota > Metazoa > Arthropoda > Insecta > Thysanoptera > Thripidae > Aptinothrips > Aptinothrips rufus. The sequence continues at coordinate 28,355 of CABIKL010000115.1, read as the reverse complement.
ATGCTTTTCATTCCATGCAGCAACCATTGCTGAAATGCTCCCCTCAGACTATTTTTCAAATTTTTGCGATCAGTCTTTCATTTATGTTATGCAACGCTCATGTAAATTATGGCGGATCTCAGAGGTGGCTTTTTGAGCCCTCTTCTGATTGTCTCGCACTACTTTGAGCGCCATAATCAACATGTAGTTCATTTATCTTCGTCTCTGTATTCCATTCTATGCACAGTATGGCCAGATTGTTTTCGATGTTAGATGCATTGGGAAACATGGATTACATTTTATGATAAACAGGCCAAGCATGTTCAGCATTGTCCAGGAGCAAATGAAAGCTTGAAATCTGGATACATTATGTTCTGTGAAAGCATTCAAAGCGTTTGTAGAGATATAGACAAGTAAACCTATCACGAGTAAAGGCCTTTAATCACGAGTAGCCTTTGCTACTAAAGTTGCTCTTCCAGATTTCAAGCCCATTGCCTCTTTTATTTCTTATTAATTCTTTAGGTTCTGAACAGGAGTTATTTATTTGTGTAGCTTCACCTACTTCTTATGTAGCACTCCTTTAAAGCAAATCTTAAGGATGAAACAGAAGGTGAGTACTAGCTGTGAGTTTTATGTCTCTTGCTTGTCTTAACCTCACTCTTGAATTATGTCACAAAACAGTTGATCCACCTCTGATTCACAATATTGAAATCACTATCAATCGACCTATTTATTTATTTATTTATATAACTGAGAACATTAAGGCCCTTGAGTCAAGGCTCATGCTAATGGACAGTGACAGAGTTTGGTAAATCTATCAATTTCAGAAATATGTTTTATTTTATTTGTTCTAAGTATGAAATTGAATGTGAAAATCTAACACTACTATCAGATGTTTGTTCAGGTGAAAACTTCTAAATTCCTCCCGAACTTTTTTCTCACAAATAACCTCACAGTCTTCGCTTTCAGCTGATGTAACCATAACTTACATGGCTGTGGTCTGTATGTTTGAGTTGCCACTGCTTATTTAATATTTGTATTTGTCGGAAACTATGTCTATCTACATGGTGCATATGCAACTCTGCCATGTCTGAACTTTATTTCGTTTAAATAAGGTCTCTTAACAGTTCTGCTAAAATGACTCGATCAAGCTTTTGTATTCTGGAAGTTGTTAAAAGAATCCTCTCTAAGCAGAATGAGCACCAGCAAATCATACTTTTAGTATGTCCTCTCAGATGTAAAACTGAGTTCTTTGAGCCTTCCCATGACTGCTTTAATTATACATTTAGGAATTTCTTATTTATTGTGATAATCAACTGCATATTTCTGATTTCAGGGCTTCGTAAAGAGCAAGTTACATTGGAGACATGCTGGATCTTATAGAATTGGTGGATAATGCTTAGGGGTAAACATATGTTCTGAAGTCATAAATTAAATCATTTAATGGTCAAGGAACGGGTTAAATGGTTTGATTCATGATGAATCCTAGGTACATGTCTTTCAAGTTTGTAGTTGAGCAAAAGTGGGTATTCCTGATTTCATTTACTATGGGGAAAACAATATGTTTGTTATTTTCTAATTGTATCACACAGCTTTTATATTTATATGTTTAATGTTGAACTGTGGCGTTGCTAGATATACTTCAGATTGATTATTTACATTGTAAGATAATGATCATTGATTATTTTGTACTGGAAGAATGGAGATTCATCTAATGATTGCATTGTTAGTTATGAACCTGTACCACATATCCTATCTCCCTTCCTTGTCATTGTCTCTTCAGCACGTTTTATGCTAGAGAAAACTGTCATTATCATATTTTGTTTACATACCCAAATTTTTGTCAGCATATTACTGTAATTTTTAAGTGGAAATAAAGTGAAGAGAAGTGATGGTAGTATCATAGCAAGGTGCTGTTGTTCATTGTTTTCTTCTGTTACAGGCACCCAGCATTCCCAGCATCAGTTACAAACCATCAGCAGATTGTGCATATTCTATGCTTGTCAACAAAATCAAAGATAGACATGGGAAGCAGATTTCTGATGAAAATAATGGTATGATTCTTTCAACTTATCCCTGATAAATATTATCATTTCATCATAATGTAATTTATGATCCTCCTTTTTTTTAGGTTCAGCATCTTCTGGAGATGGAACAAAGTAAGAGAAATCTTTGAAATGCCTTCTGTGTGTTGCATGAAATTTTGCTGCCTTTACTATAAAATATTGATTTTTTTCCAGAGTAAAAGATCATTCTATCGAACAAAGTAAATCTCCTATAGTTCTTCCGCCACCTGATGTGCAAGTTATAATTGATAAAATGGCCAGTTACGTTATAAAAAACGGCAGAGATTTTGAGTCTGTTGTTCGTAATAAAGGTAGGACAGGTTTTCATTCCCTCTACGCCATGCCCACTTGGAAAAAATACTGAATTTGTCACTTATTCTTGCCTTACTGCTTTCAGGTGATGAAAGGTTTGCTTTTTTAGATATAGACCATGAATTTCATCCTTACTATGAGCACAAAGTCCGTGTTTATCAAGGACTAGAGGCCCCACAAAGTTTCAGCCAAAGTTCCGCCACATCCGCTAACAGCTCAATTTCTCAAAAATGTAATCAGTCTTCATCGAAGAAAAAGCAATCCCCGAGTAAGAACCAGCGTCCAATTCTTCTTCCTGGTTATGAGTTTAGTGATCAGTCATCTGAATCTGATGATGATGAAATTGATGCAAGAGGTGAATCCAGTGGAAAATCTAAACTTGGTAAGCTTTCTGAGTTTTATCTTCATAAATATTTCAAGGTTTTGGGTTATTTGCTAAGTTTTATTGTCTTCTTTTCCCCCTGGTAGCGCCTGTCAGTTTTTGTATCAAAAAGCCTAAAGAATCAGAAATCTTAAAAGAGGTTAAAAGTGCTTTACCAATTGAAGAAGAGAGTTCTGAGGGAGAAGCTAATGAAGACTCCGTTAATGCTTCAAAGTCATCCAACACAATATTAGAAAGCAAATCAACAGATCAAGAGCTCCCTCACTCAGATCCTCCTTTATCAGAAAACCCAGAAAAGGAGATGCAAAGACTTCAACAGTTGCTGAGAGAAAAAGAGAAACAACTTCGTGAACAAGAAATGCAGAGAAAGTTATCTGAAAAAAGAAACCAAGATATTTTCCAAATTGAGTCAAAAGAAAAGTTGCTTTCATCTCCAACACATGTTAATCTTACCCTTGCTGTTCAAGAAAAGTCTCATTGTGATCCCAACAGCCAAATAACAGTCTCCGTTCCTGAAGAGAGTGAAGCACCAAGAAAATGTGCTGATGAAGCAGTCATTGTACAAGATGACATTTCAACAGAAACTAATATGGATGAAGAGTTTTCTAATGTAGCAAATGTAAATGCTGATGACTTAATTAAAGACATAACTGAAACAGAAATTATTGATCTGACTGAAGAGACTGATGAAGCGCCCAAAGTTACAGGTGCAACAACTTCTTTACATGCTTTAATTGTCTTCTAAAGCCAACAACAGCAAAAAAAAATTTTTTTTCCTGTTGAAGTTTGGTTTTATTTTTAATTCATTTGTATTCAACTTTGCAGACACAATGCGGCTTGAAAGAAAGAGGAAAGCTGCTGCATTTTTGAGCTTAATTCGCAAGGAACATCCTCTGGTTAAAAATGGTATGTTGTTAAAATAAACGAGTTTGTCTTTAAACACTCTTTTACCTCATTATGCTATTTAATGTTTTAAACATAACTTTATAGGTGGATCGCGAGCTGCCAGTGATTCTGATGCAGCTTCAAGGCATTCTTCTCCTTCTCCACCTCGATCAAAGTAAGATTGCCATTAATGTTATCATTTCCAACTCTGTATTTCAGTGCTCCTAACAATGTGAATGTGAATGATGGGGCTTTGTTCAAAATTAGTCAAGATAAATTACAACAAGTTAATGAAGTCAGAGAAATGCGGCAAGCTCTACATGTGGAAATATTTTGATAAAAATATGACATGAATTTCTTTTTATTCACCTGAAAACTTTTTTCAGAAGGGACAAGGCTGACCATGCCGCTTTCCATGAGGCTGGTATTCCAAGAACATCGTTGATGGCAAGACTTGCAGGTATGAAGTGTTACAGAGAAGTTGGAAAATAAATGCAGTAAATACTCTCTAAATCTAATTATTTTTTTATAAATGTTGCAGCATCTACTCATTTACCAAGGAAACCACACATGGAGAAGACAAAGATTACAAAAGAAAAATCTCGGTAAGTTCAGAAACACACTCACTGTCTCAGTGCATATTGCTTACTGTCATTTGTACAGGGTGGGTGGCCAATGCCATATAATCTTGAAGGTATATTTGTCCCACCCGCGCCCGCCCGCTCACCCACTCGCCTGCTGCCAGTGGGCTAGTCTAACTTCAAGATTTCATGGCGTTGGCCAGCCACCCTGTAGACATCGTTCTGTATGAAATCGATAAAAATATGTTTCTAACAATGAAGGGTTTAAAAACAACAAAATGCTCTTTGCTTTAAAATTTTTCTATGCGTTCAGTTCACAACGAAAATCGGAGAGTCCTGTCAAACCAACCAAAGAAAGAGAAGGTAAATCTCGTCAGGTGAAACTCAAAAGTAAGAAGAAAGAAGAACCACCTGAACACTTAAAACATGAAAGGTCCCGTTCACGTTCTCGATCTGTGTCATATTCAAGGTAAATATGCAATACCTGTCAAGAGAGGATGTTATTTAATTTCAAGGAGTCAGTTATATGTGATCCGTCTCTCCTTTTGTTTCTCTTCAGGTCTCCACCTCATAAGCGTCGTCAAGGTGATGATAGTGATCCTGAACAGCGAATCGTCAGGTATCGCAGAGAAATGAAACATGAGCGTAGAAAAAAATATGAAAATACAGATGGACCAGAATCTTCTAGAGATCATACTCATCACCACAGAAGATATGAGGAAGGCAGGCATAACAACAGTCACAGTCATGGACACACTCCTGGACGAGGGCACGGTCGCAGCCACAGCCACTCTCATGGCCATCTGCATAGTCATCCTCACATGAAGAAAGTTGAAGTCCAAGATACTGACAGTGATTCTAGTTATTAAATCTTATTCATGATGTTAGTGATGATCATGTTTCCATAATTTTTGTCTATGGAAGTAGGAAGGTAAGGTAACCACTCTATTTCTTTATGAAGAAAATGCATATTTGGAATGTGAGCTTGTTTTAATTTTTTATGTTATTATTAATTTGATTCTGCTGAGGAAATGAGAAAGGATCTTGTAATTCTCATGCCATCGTGACTGAAGACTTACGGCTGGATATTAGATTTAAAGTTACGTCGTTAAAGACACTTGTGAAGATTATTTTAGACTGAATTGGTTTATTTCTTTCGTAAGAAAGGTCCAGTTTTTCTTGCCATGCTTATTCTTGTGGTGTCTGGTATCTCCTTATTTTGGAACAGTCTACTGTATTCACAAGGGCAGCTATTTACAAATACGATGCGGTCATGTTTAGAGCATGTGCCACGTTTAACATCCTCTGTGATAATCATTTCCTCAGTTCAGCTTTCAAATTTGTCAAGCAGCCGAAATGTAAGTATCGCTTGTGTTTTACCAAGCTCCTTTACATTTTGGTTTTTCTATGTGTTTTCTTAGTATGTACTTTGCAGGCTTTTTACTTACATAATTTATTGTATTTGAAACTGTGATTGAATATTTTGTTTCTTAAATATTCTTTGTGTTTCTTGATTCTTTGAAGTTGTTGTTAGTGAGTTTTGATTATTTTCATGTCAATAATATCTGTAGGCGTTGTTTCCCTAATGAGCATATTTCTTAAAATGTACTTTGTGTATGTACGTTTCGGAAGATAAGTAAATTTTGACCTCTGTTACTGGTTAAAACTCGACTTGAAAATAATAAAATCTTATACCAAATTTTATAACTCTTGTGTTAGTTTATTCATACCAGTTTGTTACAATCACCTTTCTCACCGCCAGAATTCTGTTTGTTCAATCTATCAAATCTGAAGAGTCTGATGTGGATACATTCACCACTTTTGTACCTCATGTTCAATATGATGGTCAACACCTACCATGCATGTAGTTACGATAAAGCACAATAAGATCACTAGTATGACTTTCACAAGATGTATTAAGTATAAAGAAAGAACGACACGAGACTTGTACAATATAAAACGCAACTTTAATCTTATTCTTATACAGTATTCATACAAAGAGAGTAACACAGGAGATCTAACAATTGTAATCCTCATGTCTGCTAGACGTCCGTTTGTTATTCTGATCCTCTGGATTGTGACCTCTCCTTCAAACAATGATAAAAGCCAAAAACAATAAAGAAAAAATGTTAATATTTCTATACATTAATAGTTCATGTTAAAAGCATGCCAGAGCATTCAAAATTGACAAATCACAAAAGAGGAGAAATGTAAATTCTTACAAGTAAGGTACTTATATCAAATACAACTAATTAGTTGTTGACCGCATACAAGTAAATTTTCAAGCACTGCTCAGAAAGATTTCTCCTACTTTGAATTTTGTTAAAAATGGTAACATAATTCAGAAAAGTTAATGCAGTTAATTCCACGTCACAGCTCATTATCTTGATTTTGAAAAATAAAAAAGGACAACAACAACAAAAGAATGGAGGTGGAGTATAGCAAGAAAATGTGATCATCAAAAACCCAGGAGATTTCTGTAAGATGCTGACAGTTTCCATTCAAGTTAAAAAAGCTATCGCTCTCTCTCTCTCTACTTTGTCATTTAGATGATTGTGTCTTTGGGTAACTTGACTAAGAGTATTTCATCACTTACTTAATTTAAAGAATCATAAATATTGATAATCACAGCGTTTTGTACAACAAAGATCTTGAAATTTACCACAAAGTTTGTATGAAACTCTTCTTCCACCTCAATTTCAAGAGAATCTACTAAGGGAGAACTGATAAAGTATTACCAAAACAAACATTTTTTCTTGTCAAACAACAACAAATGATATCAGAATCTAAATATTTTCAAATAGAAACTGAATCTGAACAACACATGATCTTCAAAATAAACAACTAAGTCATATGATCACTTAAGGTCCTATATCTCAGTCGGGAAATAAAAAAAGTTTCTTTTTTTTGAGAAAACAAAGAAAACATCATTAAATAAAACAATGGACCACCCTATACACCTAGGAATCATTCCTACACCAATTGTGTCCAGACAATGACTCAACATACACATAAATCAATTTATAGCCTTGACTTTTGCTTCATCCTAGCAACTCAAAATCTTCATCTGACTCATCAACTGTGCTGTCCATGTTCTCAGATGCTGCATGAAAGAAACAGTAACACTTTAAAAAAAAGTATTTATTGATTAAACGATAACTAATGATATTTAAAAATGTAATTACCTTCTTGGGCCCAGGCACCTAATAAATCATCTTGCTTGCTAACGGGTGACCACCGATCAGGTTTTTCATCACAAACTTCAAACAAAGGCTGCTTTTCTTGGTCTACTATTCTCTCACGGAACAGCTGGCACAAAGAGTCCAGTTCATGTTCAGTTGTACAAAAAAAACACTAAAAAGAAAAATTCCAACAAAAAATTAGAGTGAATATATTAATTGAGGATAGGTAACAGTCTCAGAAAAGACTGACAAGTAGACAGGAATTTTTCTTGTATCTTACCACAGCAAGGGAGGGATCCATATTCAAAATATGCAATCGACTAGCATGTTGACAGTGGTATGATAGGTCAGCTAATCGTTCACATTCATTATCTTTGCCTTCAACAAAGCAGGCTTGCTGTGTTGTGTGAGGATCAAGGTAAATGACTTCATCTCCTGAACAAAGAATTTAAATGTAAGCCACAGGAATGAAACAAAAGGTGAACTACGAAATCTTCCACTTAACTTACCAACGCAACCTATGAAGTACAGGGCATGATTCGGTTTGCCACCAATCACACCAAGAGACTGTCGGAATGAGAAGCAAGTCTAGAATAAAAGACATGAACATATTAGACAATGCCCATCATCTTAATTAAGTAGCCAACTAAGAAGATACGATGATACTAGCCTTCAAACCTTTCACATAAATAGGATTAATTTCACTCAAGCCAAGTCTCAAAGGTATTACAAGAACTAATGGCTTCCATCGATGTCCAGGTTCAGTGCCGTGGCAAAGTTGTTCTGTATACACACAAATGAACTTCATGATAGAATAGGTAGAGTGCAGACAAAATAAACTATGAATTATATTATGTCAGTTAGGACAAGAGAGGATTTTCAACCAAATCAATAGTCAATATAATAGTTAATAGTAAAAGACAATGTAAAGCCAGCAATGGTAGTCCAAAATGTCAAACCTGAAAACATTTTCTACCAAACAGAATTTTATCAGATATTGCAAAACGCTTCAATGGCATATGACGCAAAGAATACAAAAGTACTTACTTATCTCGCTAATAACAATGGTATTATCCAAAGCAATATGGAATGCCACTGAGCTCCACTCATCATAGAAAGCTAATTTTCTGGAAACATAGGAAAAATTTCTTAGTCAGCAACACATAGCAGATTTACAGAGATCGTTAAGTTTATGTTCCCGTTTAGTGGAAAATAGCTCACTTTAGTACTTGCGCAACTGTATTTGGTCCGAACCACTGACCCACATCTTTCCCCTCAGTGACACCCATGAGTGCTATTTGATGAATAGAATACACTGCACAGCGTCTATCTTCAAACAGGCGTAAAATTCGCAAATATGCTTGGGATTTTGATTCGGAGCTCCAGAACCACTCTCGACCTAGGGAAGATAATTTAAGACTAATTATACAGCATAGATACCAAAGTTTGAATTATGGAAGAGGCATATGAGGAAACATTTAAACATGACACCAAATAAGATTAACATAATTCATGCATGCAAAGTCTTTACAATACAATACAACAATACACAATAATAGAGTCTCACCTAAATGCAGGTTCAAAAGTGCTTGAGCCAAAACCATTTGACCACAGCGAAGCATACATCCCCAACCTTTGTCTGATGTAAGTCCGGAGTCACCAATAGGAACAAATCCCCGTCGGTAAGTGAACCACAACCGGGACCGAATATCTTGCCTGATCAGCTCCAGGTCTGTAATTGCCATGTATAAAAGCAATTTAAATGGCGGATAAAAGAGATGCATATGTTTAAAAAGAGAGGTATGACATCATGTGACAAGAAGCACCAAAGAACCAGAATATTAACCAATCACATAATACATACCATCAATAGCGCTGTACTTTTTGCCCAGGATCCAAACTGGTTCTTTTGTGTTAGGGATATCATCTGGTTCTAGCTGGACAGCTTCATTGGTGAGATAAGCTTCAAACATCATATCCATGACTGAAAAGCAAAATTAAAAATATCATGAAAGCTAGATATTACAGAGAGGCAATGACTAGAATCGGGAGTCGATTTTGTCGCAATTTATTCGACATTAACCATAAATTAAAAGACCAAATTGAATGTACCTCGTGAACTAGGAAATGGACTGCTATTGGGCAGCAAATTTCACAGGTTTGAACAACAAATTTTGAACCATGGGCAGAGTGTCTTGCAATGCCTGAGAACACAGATTAATGAGCATTAGCGGCACTTAAAGGCCAGATCATTCATGATGTTGAAAGGAGGATGGAAACAAAAATAGTAAAAAAGGATGACAGAAAAAACAATAATCATAACAATAATGGTCATCAGCTTCAAGGAATGAAACGTAAGTACATCCAGGAAAATAAATCGTAGACCTTCGAAAATGATACATAACATCACACCAGAGGCACAGAATCAAAGCAGCAGAAGTAAGCTGTCAAAATAGCAGAAAAACAAAAAACAGCTGACCCAGCTGGCTGTCGTACCATGACGACATAAACACAGAGACAAACTAAAGGTTGCGGCAAATACGCTAATTCAAAGACAATGTCCAAGATCTGAACTCGTCAGTAAACACAGCACAAGGACACACATTCAGTTTAAAACCAAAAGCAATGTCAACGCACTCATAATTAGTGTCTCATTATTTCAGTTCAAATGAACAAAGAAATATTATGTACTTCGTACTCCGTATTACCGTGAAGTATACTCCTTGTTAATGTTTAACCATTATTACATCATATCAGATGATATGCAGATGATCGTCGGTCAGCACTCAGATAAGTAATAAACCTGCATTAATGCGGAGAAAAATAAATTTCTCGACTGTTATGAAGTGATTTTACAGACCATTCACTAGAACCAGGATCGACTCAGGCAGGATCGACTCGGATACTGGACGTGAAAGACGAAAGATGTTGAGTTCCCCATCTGAAAGATTACTTTACTTCCGGTCTCTCCTGTGCCAGTGAGCAATTCCCAGGCAATTCCCCTACGCATATTGTGCATATTGTTTTACGGTTGTTATCATGTGTATGCATTATCTTATGTCCATGTAACTTTCTCTTCTTACGATTGATTTCCGTTTTTAATTAAAAGCCATAGAAAATTTGTGTTAGCGTACTCTTTGGACTTAAAAATTTAATCAAGCATGCGTATGTTTTAAACAACGCGCGACTTCTGGTTTCTCGCGGCATTTTCTTCGAGCTTTTGTTCTTCACCTCGACTCGTTCGACTCCGACTCCGACTGCGGCGCCAACTGCAACAACGGCTATCGGGTCGTGTATATAAATACGATTTTTTTGTTTCATGAAAAATGGTTTATGGGAATAAAAAATGGGCGAACTAAGTAGTGGAATAGACGGGTTGAGCTTATCAAGCAACCTCTTCTCCGGGGTGAAGTACTATTTGAGCGGAAATATAAAAGAAAAGGTGAGTTTAAAAATCCCAGAAGACTGTTTACTCTGCTCATGAATGTTGACGTTTAACATGTTTATCTATTAGATTGTTTTACTTGGCCATTCTTAATAGCTTGTATGGTTCAAATTATGTACCTTCCGTCCCTAATCGCTTTGAAGAGTCATCTACTTAATTGAAATTATTTCTCGCTCCGTCAACCTAACCTCAAAATCTTATGATTTATTCTTCGTTATATTTCTCACTATCATGGGCCTTAACTGTTAGTATTAGGCACGTCCAGAGGTTATTTAGAATTGAATTTACTTTTCACCCCGAAGTTCTCTCATTAAATTGATTGGTCTCATCTTGTCATATGTGTCTGATCTTTAGTTAAACATTGTTCTGCTGTAGCTTTGAAGTCATCCCTCTTTAACACCTTCTCTCTGTTTTCTCTTACTGTTTCAGACACTGAGTTTGTTGCAAGATGGTGGAGCAGAACAACAGCAGCATTTTGATTTCTGTACCCACTGTATTGTGGGGGAGGATGCTCCTGAATCAGACATTAGCAGTGCCAAAGACCTCTATGAGGTTCCTGCTGTCACCCAACAGTGGGTCATAAGATCATTTGAATGTGGTAAAATTCTTCCGTATCCTTTTATAAAGAGTGGAAAATGCCATTTTGTTACATTTATGGGACACTTCGAGTCTGATACACTGCAATGCGTATGATGAATGCTGCAGGGCATAAATCACAGTGGATTTTGATAGACTAGTAGTTATTGCCATTTTATAATTTTTAAAATTTAGTTTCATTTTGAAACCTTGCTTGACGGTGCATCGCATCTAGTGTGAAATATTATCGATCTGAAAGGAAGTAATTTGAAAGAATTTTCACAGCGTTAACCTATACATATTAATATTAGAGTTTGACATTCCATGCTAATGGTGCAAGTTTTTATGTTTCTGTTGTTCCTTAACAAGTCTTCAGCACAAAAGGTTTCTCTGCAGAGTCAAATCAATTATTCAGTGATGTCAGAGCATCTTATTCAGGTCTGCTGCAGGAGGATGTTCATTCAATATGGGCAATGGTAACTTTCAATGGTGGGAAATTGCAGAGAGTACTTGACGAAACATGCACCCATCTCATAACAGGGAAGCCCAGTGGTGTAAGTCAAAATTAGTGTTCAGTTTATATTTAAAAATAATGAATCATTTATCTTTGAAATATTTCTCTGTGTTCAATCACACTGTATCTATATCATGTTTTTTTAATACTTTTTCATTTCCAGGCTAAGTATGATGCTGCTTTGGATCACAATATTACCCCTGTTACCCCAGACTGGGTAGTTGATTGCATTAAAGCTGGTTTTTCTCTGGATCCTGTTCCGTATCATCCACGATTCCTAATAATTCCAAAGCCTCGTACACCTACGCCACCCCCAGTGCATGATAAAACTGGTAAATTTAAAAATGACATCTTATTATTTTTATTTTGCACTATCAGTGCATTAATTTTGATCTTTTATAACTTTCAGTGTCGTTAATTACTGGATTTGCTGATGAAAATGAAAGCCCAGCAGTAACAGCAGCTCCTACTGTGACGAATTCCTTACCAACTCCTAGATCAGTGACTCCCTCCAACAAGCCTGCTGATTCAAGTGGTGATCCCAAAGCCAGTCTACTTGAGCAGCTGAAGCAGCGAATGCCATGGAATCAACCTGTATCCACGCCACCTTCAAATATGGTTTCTTCTGCCCAGCCACCACCCCTTGTATCTACCCCATCGCAGCAGCTGAGAGTGCAGCTGCAACAACAACAGCAACAACAACAACAGCAGCAGCAGTCCCAGCACGTGCCGACCTCCTCTCCTCAACAGCTGCAACAAAATATGCAACAGCAACAACAACCTTTACATAATCAACATTTACAGCAACAGCCCCAGCATCACCAACAGCAACCTCAGCAGATGCAGCAACAGCCTCAGCAGATGCAGCAACAGCCTCAGCAAATGCAGCAACAGCCTCAGCAAATGCAGCAGCAGCCTCAGTTAATTCCACAACAAGCGCAACATATGCAACAGCAATCTCAGCCAATGCAGCAGCAGCAACAACCTCAGCAAATGCAGCAGCATTCACCGGCCATCCCCTCACAGTCTCAGTCGATTCAGATGCACCCTCTATCTGTTCAGCAACCTCAACAAATGCAGCAGCTTCAGCAAATGCAGCAACCTCCTCAGCATTTACAACTGCAATCTCAGCAACTCCAGCAATCATCTCAACAGCAGCTTCAGCAACATCAGCAGCTTCCTCCCCAACAACAACCTCAGCAACTTATACCAATTCAGCAGGTACTGAAACGTCTGCAGAGGCTCATTTCTTTTTCATTATACCGTCAGAGAGGACGCTTTATATGATCAATCATCTAACATAAAAAGCAGATAATGTAGTGGTTGATACTGCCTGGCAGTTGACTTATCATGTCTTGTAAACACCAGAAAATTTTCCCTTCATTATTTGTGCATTTATCTTCTTTTAACATCAAGTACATTGTTCTGCCAAGTTTTTTTTCCTAACTATTCATTTTTTTCCTTCAGTTGACTCAGCAACAGTTTCACCAGTTGACACCTCAACAACAGCAGCAGTACATTCAAAGAATGCAGCAGCATCAGCAACAATTGCAGCAACAATCTGTTGCTTCTCAATCTCAGCAGTCTCCTCAGCAACAAATGTTGCAACTACAGCAACAGTCTCATGTTGTGACTGTGAGCTCTGCAGGAAATGTAATGAATCAGTCAATGTCACCAGTTCAGGTCGTCCGTTCAGTTGGACAAAACATGGTATGCAATGATTGTACTACAGTCCTCATATTTTTAAGTTGTTTTCATGTTCCTTACTTGTGCATAACTGTCCCTTCTCTATTTTCAGGTGCCTCTTAATCAGCAACAGCCAATGATTACAACTGTAGCTGGTGGCCCCGGTGTCATGCAACAACAGCAACAGCAGATTTTAGTTCAAAAACAACAATCTCCACAGCACCCTGGTTCATCGCAAGCTCAGCAACAGAGAGTTATACAACAAGCACCACTTCAACAGGGTATTCAGTGGAGACCACCTGTGGTAAGCAGTATTTTACAGAAAGATACTTAAATGTGCTATGTTTTGTAAGACATTGTTAAAAATAAATTAATGTCACTGTTATCATTTTAATGTTACATCTCTTTCCTTTGTTAATTTAGTCAGGTCAACAGAATGCTGGGCAACAGTCTTCTCAGCAGGTTGCGTCTCCACAGCACATTCAGGTAGTGCCTAAAATTATGACGTCTCAACAACAGCAACCTCAACAGCAGCAACAACAGCAGCAGTTCATTTTGCGAGATGGGCAGCTTCAGCAACTTCCACAGCAACATTATACACTCACTGTAAGTAGTTTGAACTGTAGAATCATCACCCTGTAATTATCCTTATTATTATTATTACTATTATTATTATTATTATTATCATTATTATTTTTATTATTATTAATTTTTTTTAAAGAATGGTTTCAAGATCATTGCACCTTCCCTTTTTTCTTCCATTTCCCTTTTAGGTTCAAAGGGAGCCAATTTTGAGAGATGCTGCTGGTAATCCTTTGTCACGTCAGCAACAGCAGCAATACCATCTTCAGAGACAGCAGCAGCTGCAGCAGCGCCAAGGCCTTATCGCTCAGCAGGGACAGTCGCCCCAACAAGGTCAAATACTGCAAGTAAATCAAAGCGGACAGTCAGGACAAATCCTCGTAACACAATCTGGTTCGCAATCTAGTCAGCTGGCTGGGCAAGGAGGACAAGTTATTCAAACCACTCAAGTGATTCAGCAAGGACAAGTTATGCAGCAGGGCCAAGTCATGCCGCAAGGTCAAGTCATGCAGCAGGGACAAGTCATGCAGCAAGGTCAAGTCATGCAGCAGGGACAAGTCATTCAACAAGGGCAAGTCATTCAGCAAGGGCAAGTCATTCAGCAAGGCCAGGTCATTCAACAAGGGCAAGTCATTCAACAGGGACAGGTTGTCCAACCCCAGTTACAGCAACGACAGATAGCTTATGCCCAGGTACTTTATATGCTAATGGATTTTACCTCTAGGCTCAGCATAGCAGATTATCGTACTTTTTTCATTCATTTCACTTTCTTATTTAATCACGTACAGGGTCAGCAGCGCAATTTAATACATCTTGATGCTCAAACAAGAGCTCAAATGCAACAAATGGACCCCCAGCAGCAGGCTATATTCCTCCAAAAAAGAATGGAGAAACAGAAACAAATACTCCTTCAACGCCAAATGCAGGTAAAATCTTAATGCAGCAGAATAGAAAGGGTGCACCTGTTGAAGACGGAAGAGTAATAATTGTTTTGTTATCAGCAACAGAGAGCACAGCAACAAGCACAACTACAGCTCCAGGGACAAGGCACTCCACCTCAGGTGCAAATGGCTCAGCCTCAAGCCCCTCAAAGCCAAATCTCACAAGCTCAAATTCAACAAGGACCAATCCAGCAAACACAAATCCAGCAAGTGCAAGTTGCTCAAGTTCAGCAAGGACAGTTACCTCCAGGGCAGTTACTACAAAATAATATTCCTCAAGGTCAGATGTCCCAGGTTGCTCAAGGCCAGGTTCAGCAAAATCAGGTTCAAGGGCAAATGGCACAAGTTCAGCAGCAGGGCCAACCTCTCCAACCCAATGCAGTGCCTCAAGGCCAGGTACCTCAAGGCCAGTTGAGGCAGGGCCAGCTTCCTCAAGGACAGGCTGGTGGTCAACCACATGTGACGGTGATCAGCAGACTCATGCCACAGGGTCTTAGCCCTCAGCAACAGTTGGTGTGGATGCAGCAACAACAGCAGCAACATAGAGAGCGACAGTTATTGTTACAACAGCAACAGCTTGCTCAGAATCCTCAATTACGACAGCAGGTAAGACAATAAATTCGTATTCCTGTTTGGTATAATCTTTTCTCAAATTCGTGAGCGTTTCATGCTATGATTGATTATCTTCTTTGCTTGTATCAGGTCCTGGCCCAACAACAGGGACGTATAAGACAGCAGTCTATGCTCCAAGTTCAGCCACAGGTTCCTCAACCTGGGACACCTGCAGCACAACCAGGTATGTGCTTCAGTCATGTGCCAGTGTAGTTCGCTGCTGTGGTTGAGGGATATTGTTCAATCATTTTGTTTTATGCTTTATTGTTTTAGGTCAGCCTGCAACCCCCCAGCAGCAGCAACAGTACGCTTTGCAGCAACAGCAGTTGAGACTCCAGCAGATTCAAATGCAGCGTGAAGCAGCTCAGAAACATCCAGTCATGGTTCTCCAAGGGCAACGCATGCCTTACCCTTCACAGGTTAGTGCTCTGTTAATTTGATTCAAATTTTCAAATTCTTAAGATTTTTTCTACGTGTTTGGTGCTAACTCATCATGGGCAAAACCGCTGGCAAAGATGCTGGTTTGAATTTTTCTGCAGTCTGTTTTTGTTTGTTTGATTAAGGGTGTGTGTACGTGTTTCACCATATCTCCCTTAATAGTTTTTTTAAAACTATTTTGAAGTATCTGGGGATTATAGGGGGGCTATTTTACTATGCTTTATCCTTTATATGGCTTGTTGGCTTATTAGTTGAATCCTGCCTTCAATATGGTATGAGATCAAAAGAGAATATTTGTCGGAATCATATTTGTAGGATTAATATCTGTTGCAATCTGTTAAGTGTTATATTTGTTGACTTAAAGAATACTTTTGTAGCAAGTTATTGTATGGTCATTTTGGTACACTACAAAAAAATTTAAAATCAAGAATCTAACGTTATTTCCCAAAAAATTTTAAAATCAAGAATCAAACGTAATTTTCTTAATACCCTCTGCTTGTTTTCCTTTTAGTTCTCTCGATTGCTACAGAAAGCTTTATTAAGTGCTACTCTAAAATTGCATATTTTGCCCTCTAATAGCTGACTTATTTATTTTTGTCATGAAGTAAACTCCTGGCATTATCAAATGTATTGTATGAATGCTTTTTTCTAGAAATTCGAAAAATTCTGAGCAATCCACAGCACGCTTTTATTCCTGCCCGTCTGCTTCATATATGACTTGGATGTGTGTGTGTTTCTATATGTCTGTATGTGCAATGCTTCTTGTGTGGTGATGTAGGGCACAGGGGGTGTGTCTCAAGGTGCTGTGCGAACACAGCTTCAACCAGGACAGCAGCAAGGACAGCCGCAAGTTCAGCCCCAACCTCAGCAAGCTGGAAGTGCTGTACCAGTGTCAAGTTCAGCGAACCAACCTGAATCAAATTCTCAGGAGCAGTTTCAGGTACTGCATAACTTTTCAGGGAAAGGTGTTGGTGTATGTAAATATGACTACAACCACAAGGTGGTGGTATCAAGCGTCACCAATGAAATGGATTCCAGTTTGAGTTTGTTCCGGAATTTCTATGTTAATACACTCCTTTTTCGAGAGGCTTTCAGCAGTTAATTGGGTGCTGGCATTAAATATTCGACTCTCTATCTCTCCACTCTGTCTCTCACCTTTGTTACGAAATAATAATTTTCTCAAGACCACTGAATTCCTTATTCCCCAAGTGATCGTTTATTGACTTTTATTTTGTTCATTTAAAATTTTAAAATTCTCATAGTTTAGCACTCATTGATAGCATGTTGTTTGCTTAGGCCTCATGGTGAAGGAAAGTTTGTTGCTTACTGGGCGTGTGTTCCATAGCTGCAGGGAGAAGGGACGCAGTCTATTCCAGTTGCCCAACCAACTTCTATTCCGACTCCTTTGCCACCTCCTATGCCGGTCTCTTTGGCACCCACAGTGCCCGCTACTCAGGCTCAGACACTCGTCAATTCCAAAACAAAGACGGCTCTAGCTAATATGTTGAGTAACAGGTTGAATGGTGGTGGAGGGCAACACCAAACTACTACTACTACTCCTGCTCAGGTGAGATGTCCGCATTGGATAGCTAATTTTGTGTGTCCCCTCTTTCTACTTGAAGCTCTTTGACGATTAACCCCTCGACTGGTTTGAAAATGTTTGTTTTCTAACATGTAGTATTGGTGTTGTGCATTGACCCCTTTCATGTGTACTTTCTGAGGGTCACAGTGGTTGTAACACTTTCTTGAACAATGTAATCTTCCTTTTTGTGTGGGGACTGTGGTTCTTTCATGATATACTGAGTACGTAATAATTTTGGAGTATGCAACCTTTTATTCCAAGATTAAAAGAAAGTACTCCTTTACTCTTTTTTCTTTTTTTCTTCTTTTTTTTCTTTCTGGTACGCTATTATAATTTTGTTGGGGATCATTATTTTATTTTGCCACTGACCTTTCAGATGTGTGATTCTCCTGAATTCTTCATTCAAAGCAGGTTGTCACCTTGTGTTACTTTTCCCTGTTTCTTTTATGATTATTATTATTATTTTATTTTAGGAAATACATTATAAAACTAAAGGCAGTTTTCACAAATCATCCAATTGCATGTGAGAGTATTGGTGTAGTATATTATTAACTTTTAAATCTCTAGTAACTAACACAAGCAACTTGTGAGTTGATATGATCACTATAATGTTTTTCTGTTTATGCGTACATTCAGGATGTCTCCAGAGTAGAGTGGGTGAAAATATAAACAATAATTTTTTGGTTGATAAACATTAAAACATTTTGTGGAGAAATCCTTCTTTTGGAAACTGAGAGAGTGGCTCTTGCTATTGCATTTGGTATGTAATAAATGGTAGCAAGTGTCAGGTCTTTAAACCAGAGTTTTTTTTTTTTAAATCTTTAGATGTCATTTTTGTAAGGCTTGGAATTCTTATTCTGCCTTTCAGGTATTGTGTAGAAATTTTCTTTAGTTAAGTGAAACTTCACGTTTTCTTGCAATTATAAATAAACTTGTACCAAAGTCAATTATTCGTCTCCAGTCCTGTTCTCCAATTTTACCGAAATATTTATAAATTGTGAATTTTAGGCTGTTAGTACTTCATTAAATATTGCATGTGACTTGTACATTTGGTTTTTTACTGTGCATGTAAGGATCAATAATTACAGTCCTGTAATTCCTGAATGCTGAGAATGTGTTTCTTAATGTCTACTGGTAGCTCCTATGCGGTAAAATTTTTGCTTTGTGTGTGTCTTTGTATTTTGGAATATTGAAGTTTGGATTTCTGTTAATTAATAAGTGAGGATTATGGCTAATTATCTTTATTGCATCTTTCGAAGAAAGTCATAATAATTGGGCAGCTTTTACACCCTGTATATTTACAGTTGCATCTATGCTCTGTCTTTCAGGATTTTAAGGTATTTGCTGCTCAGTCCTTATCCAGCATCATGTGTCATTGCTTGTAGTTACTTTTAACGACGTAGAACTCATTTTTACTGTGTTTACCCCATTATATTCGTAATATTTGCTTTCTAAAGAAGTAACTTCTTTCACATTTAAAAAAAAATTCTCACTTGAGACTTATATTTGTATTCCAAGGTTTCTGTGGCTATCTTTCTTGAAAACTAAACAAGCTTATAAATGTCTCTAAACACTTTTCACACATACCTTCCAAACTGATACATCTGAATGTGTGTCCATCCAGCTTCTTGCACCAGAAGGCAGTGCTGCTGGACAGTTGCGAAGAATGACAGCCCAACATCATGCAGCCCAGCAGCAGCAGCAGCAACAACAACAGCAGCAGCAAGCTGCCCAATTGTCTCCCCAGCAGCTACTGTTGTTCCAGGTAAGCTTTGTTAGCTTCGTGGAACGTGATGAAATCACTGTTTTTCAGACAATATCAACTAATTTTTGGTTTAGGGAACTCAGCTCAAGGATGCTATTTCGAAGTCTCATCACAATCTTTTGTACTTAAAACTTTCTCCTGTTATCTATCATGTATTTCCAGCAACAGCAAAGGCGAACTCTGAGCAACATTACGAACAATGCAGCTGGGGTGCCTGTTGGCAGCCCGGCTGCAGGTGCAGCTGCAGCTGGTGTAGTGTCCCCGGTGAGGGCTCCAGGGGTCCCAGGCCAGGTGGCTGTAGTTGGACAACCAGGTATTCCACCCGGGCATTGTGGGGCTCTGACTCCGCAACAGGTTCATGCAGCCAAGCAAGCTCGTGCTGGACAAATGGTTGCAAAAGTTGGTATTCCCCAGCAGCACCCAGAGCCAGTTGAATACTATGGCCACCATCCTAATGCCAAAAGTGAGTTCTTTCAAGTTTGGTGTCATTGGCATCTAGCAAGGTGTTATTTATTTTGAATGCAAGATGTCTCACATTTTGATGCTTTGGTTTCAGTTCCGCCTGAAATGTGTCTTCTTGGTTGTGTTTTCTTTATTGTGGAATATGACCAGTCTTTTGGAAATCAATTGAATAACTGGAGAAAAATTATCAGAGAGTATGGTGGTGAGGAAGATCCTGTGTATGGGCCTCGTGTCACTCATGTTCTGTGTGAAACTCAAACAAATCCAAGAGTGAAACAAGCCATGCATGATGGAAAGCGGCTTGTGACAGCTCAGTGGTTAAATGACATTATAGTAAAACAACAAATGGTGCCTCCATTCCATGCATTGCACCTACCAGTTCAATTTGGGTAAGTTCATCAATGGTGGATAAATATTATCTTTAAACTATTAATATTACCGCAAAATGAAATGTGAATTGTTCGTTTCAGGGATGTGAAACCATGTAGAAATATGATAATTGCTCACAGTGGTTTTGAAGGAGAGGAGCGGATACGAATAAAAATTATGATTGAACTTGTTGGAGCAAAATGTACTTCGTATTTCAGTCAGCAAAATAATATTCTAGTCTGCCGCAAGTATGTAATTTGATATCTTATCTGAAGTTCCTGCCACATGCTGTTTTGAAAGTTCCTAGTTTTGGCTATGTTATGTGTTTGCAGGCCTGATGGACCAAAGTACCGCCAAGCTCGAGAATGGGGAAAGCCAGTTGTAAATGCTCACTGGCTCTTTGAAGTCATGTTCTGTTCCTACAATTGTATTCGAAGACCAGAACAACGGCGATATCAACAATTTAATTTAGTCAATCCATTTTGCATTAATTGTGATGCAGTTCCTCATCTCATGGGTAAAGAGTAGATCTATGACTTGTTTTTATTGTTTTATTCTTTCTCCTATTTGTAATTTCCTTAAATTTTAGTCATTTTCTTTGTGTATAAATTACATGAATTATGTTTCCCCCCTTCCATTTCATCATGTGCATGACTTAGAATGACAGCCATCAGCCATTGATTACTGTCTAATAGCTCCTAAGAAGATTTATTAATGAATCACTTTTGATTGCAGGTCCATGGACCAATCCAGTGCTTGTTACTCAAGAAGCCTATGAAAGAGCCAAAAATAGCTCGTCTCCACGCCGTAAAAGGCCACGTCTTGACAAAGGTGTTGAGTGGAATCAAGAGAGTATGAAGCTAGAAGAACTAGAAACAAATTCTGTTGGTCCATCAGAGAGCAAAGAAGGGATGCCTGTGGTTTTGTTATCATATGTTAACAACATAGCAGATTTACAGCAGGTAATAATATTCAACAAATATAAATATAACACTGCTTCTTCAAGGATTACTTCTGCCTTACCATTTCTTCTAGAGATCTATTTAGGCTCAGATACTCATGAAAGGATATTGATAAAATTGATAGCTTGTAAATGGGGTAGTATGATGAAGCACTGGCCATAAAGTTATGATGTCATCAATGGACGTCTCCCACTCCCAACTTCAGTTTTAATGTAGAAACATCCTTTCTTTCTGCGTGCTTTTAATATACAAAACTTTCAATTTCAGAAAATTCTTGAGTTGGGTGGATCCATCACCAAAGTCAGCAAGGAAGCAACTCACCTGGTCATGTCAAAACCACAGAGAACTATTAAGTTCTTGTGCAGTGTATCATGTGTGAAGTACATTTTATCAGAATCTTGGGTACTAGACAGCTACAATCAGAAAAAGTTCCAAGGTAAGTACTAAACTTTGTCAGCTTAGTTTATGTACTAAAAACTGTAATTCATGCAAATTTTTCAAGTCTTCAAATTCTGAGCATTTGGTATTTACTTATTGAAATGTACTTGGTGCAGTGCTGTATTGATAATTAATTTGTTTTCTTTGGTGTGTTTGGCTCTAGATGAAGAGGAGTATGCTTTGCAAGACACAGAGTTTGAGTCTTCCAATAATTTCAGTTTTGCAAAGCTCTTATCCTCACCTAATAGGAATCAACTCTTCAAGGTAATTAAATCTATTTTCTAATTTTTCTTTTTTGGGATGGAATACATATCTTAATTAGTCAGAAAATATTATATGTGTATCATATTGTTTTATTACAGAATAAAATATTTTATATCACACCTGGAGTTATACCATCTCCAGCTTGTCTTCGAGAAATCATAGAGCATGCTGGCGGAACTGTTGATCGACACCGAAGAACTTTGCGTGATATTTTAGAACTAAACTCTGGTGGAGGGGTCAGGAACCATTTTCCCACTCACATTCATTCCTTATCTTCATCTCCCATGTTAAATATTACTCCATTCTCTACATCAATTTCTCATTCATTCAGCCTCTCCCAATCAAACTCTAGTGTGACGACTACTTCAGGATTGAATTCAAATCCTCCACCAGCCCTTACCAATGGACCTTCTGTTGGTATTCAAAATCATTCATTATCTCACTTAGCAAATAATGTTGACTCAGATTCCGCCAACAAGCCAGTTCCTGCTGTGTCACCCTCTAGTACCTCAGTTGCACCAAACACAGCTACAACTAATGCAATGCCCAATGCTGATTCATCCTCACTGAACAAAGAAGAGGCCATGGTAGTTGATCCGGAGTTAAAGAATGACATTAAGCAAGAGATCTCAGACAGTGGTGTGGATGAAAAGAGGCAAAATTCTCTGGAAATCAAGCTGGAGGAAAAGAAAGTGGACAATATTCCTGATAAAGAGGACAAAAAAAAGGATTCAAAAGACTTGATGAAGCCTCCAATTTCTTATTGGGGGCCTCAAGAATTAAAACCAAAGGGGTCAGAGAAGACAAGTGATGAGAAGAAGGAGCCTGCATACCTTGTCATCTCAGTTCTTAATGACCTTCATCTTGTTTCAGATCTCATGAAAGCCAAAATAGGTAAGGAATTACAAAGTTTTGAAGATAAATGATTTGTCTTGATGGATGCACAATGATTTTACTGATTTGCTTTACAGGAATTTACAACGCAGAATTTGTCATAAGCTCCATACTACAGCAGAAGATAGATTACAGCTCAGCTATTTAAAGCGCCGATACTCAGAAGCCTAATTTCATTCTGGTGTGCAAATTTTATACTTCATACAGTCTTATTTCAGTGTGATAGCCAGTGTAAACTGGAGTGTTTGCCTCTTTTTTTGCGAGTCTGTTCTTGTGTTGTTGTTATTCGACAGTTTTCATCTGATTATTGTTGATCTTTCTGTGTAGTTTGTTTTAAATGTTTAACATGTACATAGAAATTTGAAAACTTTCATTCGTCTTTTAGTTGTAAACCCATACACGACCTTTTCTTCGTATGTTTGAAAATGTTCTGTGACCATCTATATTTGTTACTAGTGACTTAAGAAATCTAATTTATTAGTTTAAAATTTTATGTTAGCAGCAGAAATTTGTTAAGAGATATGCTCTGATGCGATCACTTTTTTTATTAATTATATCTTTGAACCCTGCAATAAGTAGAAACAAATTATAATTAGTCTTATATGGAAGATTTATGTTTCTTTAAATTATGTTTACCAATGACTTAAGGTATTGTGTTCTTTGGGTAGAAATGCTGGGATCAAAAGTTAACTTAGTGGTATTATAAACTGAAGAGTGTTGTGTTAGTGAATTACTCCTTCTAGCTCAATGTATTTTTATATTGATACTGAATGCAACATTAGTTTCAGCTATCTCCTGTCAGATTACCAAAGATTGCCCTAGAGACTGAACAATGCAGTTGCTGTTAGTTTTATTTTGTGTACAGTAGCCACTCATGGCTTTGTTGAATCAGTTTGCCCTTTTAGTGATTGTTTATAGTGCAAAGTTGGCCACATCTTTTCATGTATTGAAACAAAGACTTTTTGCTTGTTTTTATGTGAATCAAATGGCTGTGCTATTGTTTATACAATAAGTAATGATTTTCATAATCTCATGTAGAATCATTAGAAGTCTCTGTCTTTCCAGAATCAAAAGATGTGACTGATTTACTGTTCTCACTCACAATCATGCACCTTTTTCACAATGGAAATAGTGAAGGTTTGCATGTTTATAGTATGTGTATGATTGAGAAACCTAAGATGTATGAAGTCATTCACTATTTTACTTGTTTAATGAAGTGTGTTTGCATGCATTTTCTCTTTTGCATGCAATGAGTCAAATAAGTATTTTACAAATATGACTTGTACACGAGATATTTCCTGACTCAATATTAAATTCTTGATTCAACCTGTAGATAGTGTATTCATTTTCCTGAGTCCAATATTTAAGCATTCTGATGGACTTGATGCAACGGTCTCTTGACAATTTTTATACTGAAGGGGGGATCCGTAATCAAGAGGTGGATCTGAATGTAAGCTTGAGTTATTTCAATCATTCGAGCTTATTTGAAAATAATTTCAACTGCATCAGCGCAAGATTTTTTAATAGATTCCTGTTACTGAACTAACTTAAGCATAATCAATAGAGGTGACACTTATTGCTCTACAAGAAACTGCTTCGCGCTTCTTTCTCCCAAACTCTTGAATCACACAATGCAAAATCGCGCCTCGCGAAAACAGAAACGTGCTATATCTCCAAAACGATTAGGAATTCGAGAAAACGGTTGAAATTTTCGTCCCTGTAATTTTGAGCACTATTGTCCTATTCTACATACGAGGAGCAACATTTTTTTTTTCAAATTTTGAAAATTGGCCAAGTTTTGAAAAACGTGCTATAACTCTGAAACGGTTAGAAATTCGAGAAAACGGTTGAAATTTTCGATCGTGGGACTTGCAAGTTCCAAAGCCCCACCCGAGGAGCAACTTTAATTGTCATAAAAATCGAAAATTTGCAAATAGAGGGGGTCCGAACTCTGAACCTCTGGTCTCGAAAAACGACTCCGCTAGCGACTCAGCCAACAAGACGAACATACTGACGGAATTTGGAACTTCATACAGAGATAAAAGCTTGAACTACTAAACAGTTCAAAAAATCATTCAAGATAGCTTCAAATCCGAATTTTTATACAAACTTCTACCCGGAGGTCAGGAAGGCCGAACAGGTTGGCCGGTAGCGCGCGAAAGATAGAAAGCGGCAACGAGCATCCGACCGCAGATCTCCTGCTCAGGGCTCTGTGATCACGCTCTTTGGCGACGTTCATGACATATTTATACTTACTTATGACTTTTGAATAAGTCCAATGAAGTACACAGGACATATATATTAAGTTTGGTGAAGAGCAGTTTAACAGTAAATTAAAAAATGACTTTTCAAGTGTGTAGAGCAGTTTCTTGTAGATCAAAGTGCCACCTCAATCATTAAACTATATGTATTTGAGACTCAGTTACTTCAACTTTTATTTTAACAGAATCAAAGCTGTTGGGAATAGTGCAGTACTGGGACACCCACACGACCAATAAAACAATGATTATTAGTTTTTGAAATTTTATTATCTTAGCACAAAATATCACTTGGGGACAGAAAATAAGTCTAAATTAACATGAATCGTCATAGTGTCCAAAAATTAACCCGTGAACAAAGGCACTTTGGTGAATACCATTTTACCAATTTTAGCTTCCATCTTAAGGTACTACATGCTTTAACAATCAATAAAAAATATTTGGACCGGATTTTACTTGCATACTGGAATCCTACATTCATATGTCAAGAAACTCCATAACTCTCTCCACCTTGAATTAAGACAAGAGCAATACAAGAGCGG
This sequence comes from Aptinothrips rufus, assembly GCA_902196195.1. NCBI lineage: Eukaryota > Metazoa > Arthropoda > Insecta > Thysanoptera > Thripidae > Aptinothrips > Aptinothrips rufus. Next base: position 2,638 of record CABIKL010000115.1, on the reverse strand, counting down.
TCTCTCCCTATTTGAGTAACTTTACACATGAAAACAGAGGAATGTTAACAAACACGCCTTACCATCATACCATATTTAGCTGACTGCCTAACAAACCAAATGCAGCAGCCACATAACGAAAAGCATACAATAACTTAAGTTCCAATATGAACCATAACACAAAACTATAAAATGGCAATTTGGTTCTGACTCAAAAAGTATTTTATCTCAGCCAACAGCCAATGACAAATAAACATGGTTTTGATAAGTAATTGTTCAAGAGATAAAAAGAAATAATAGAAAAATAAAAGAATTATTCTTATCTAGTACAACAAGTATCACAATCTACATAAAGTCTTAAATGTAAATAACTTAAAGAAGATCTTTAACCAATTTTTGAGCATTTCCAACAACATCTACACTTATATGTGATGCAACCCACTGAGCAGCAAAACCTTTAGGAGCTGCGGCAGCTATGAAACGAATTTTATCTCCCTCTTTAAAGACCTGATGAAGATCAACTTTACTAAGATTGTACTTAAAAAGTGAAGCAGTAGAGCGATGAAACAAAATGCTTTGCCAATGAGTTTGCTGCTTGTTCACGGCACCCAGGGCAATTCCATATTCTTCACTTAAAATCTGCATAATCTGTCCTTTACCACGAATAAACTGCGATTTTGGATTTTTTGTGATCTGAAAAACAAAGCCAGTTTAAAATTGGAGAACAACATAACTAACAAAGGAAATTTGCCTCAAGAATGTAAATTGGACCTCTAATGAAATGTGAACGTCACAGAAAAATAAATTACTTACCATTTTAATCTGAGCGAGATTTGCATCCGGGTCTTTGATAGGAGTATCATAGTCAACAGGAGGCTTTGTACGTTGCCAAGCCACTGAAGCAAACCAAGCGCATTGGTTATCATTTTCCTCTGGATCAATTGGAAGAGCGTCAAAGTAGACCTTCTCATTTATAGTAACAAATTTGTCAAGAGGTTGTTTAACATTTACTCGCTTTCCTCCAATATACAGCTTACTTGCCAAAAGTAGAACATCTTGTTGTAAATCTATTGGAATATAGAAGTTTGTCAAGAACAGAAACAGCTTAATTATAATCCAGATATTATCTGATGCTCTTTAAGACTCAACATCCACTTGCAAACTATGCACAATGCATGATCAAAATCGGATGAAGTTTTCTTACCATTGTCATTGTCCTTAAAAGAAATAACTCCTTGGCGTTTTTCCAGATGGGAAATCCAACCGATTTTATTCAACATTGTAGGGCACAAGCCGGTGAGCATAGAGGGGTCTGTTAGATCTTGACCAATTGCTTGCACCTCAGCTACAAACCAGCCACACCTGAAATCATAACATCGTTCCACTGCAGAATAAGACATGGATTCTCATGTTCTCAATGGCGGCTTGTAATGTTACTCACTTTTGCTCCTTGGTTTCATCAAATTTATGACATAAACATTTCAAAACTGTTCCAACATTTACAAAATCACTAATAGGATGATCTTCAGAGCCATCAAGATTTATGTCGGGTTTGCAAGTCAGCTTTTCAACCTTCAACAGCGCTCTCTGTTTGGATCCAAGATCTTGAAATTCAACCACTGCTTTGTACCGATTAATAAGCTCTACGACAGTGCCCACAAAAGTTTTATATACAATTGCGTTGTTAGAAGCCATTCTGAAAATTAAAAGATTTTCATTAAGTCGAGTTGCTAATTTGAAATTACCAAGAGCAAGTGACAACTACGTAGAAAACAACTCTGTATTTCCATAGAGGGCATTATTGAAGGAACCTTATTTGGCCTTAAGACAGCCTTTAGAACGCAAATAAGAATAGATGAACACCTTGAATATGGGGGAAGAGAACCAAATTTTTTTATTATTATGTATCTACCAATAGAAGTGGAATGCCCACACACAAGCAGGACAGTGACATTTAACAGCAACAACAAAAAAAGACAGATTTTATGTGTTTACATAAAATTATTAAAGCCAGCAAAAATTTAAAAAAAAAGGACGGAAAAATAAAGCAGAGAGCAAAGCAAAAGAAATATGAGAATGACAAGAAGCATGCAGTTTTATGCCTTTACCTCGAAGCACAAAGTCGCCCTTCGCCAGGGTAGATGGAAGAAAGGAAATTACAAATAAGACAAAACCCGAGAGGCACGAGGAATAATGTGGGCTGTTATGATAAAACGCAATATCTCAGAAATAAAAATCTTCTGTTTGATTGAAACCTTGCTTCGAACATAAGCGAGTGGGGTTGGGAGACGGGGCAAGACGACAAGACGAGGAGAACTGTACAGGGGCGTCTCGCTGCAGGCTGCCTGCACAAGGCGGCATCAATGGGACGATCGCGGTTGATATGGTTATAAAACAAGAACGCAACGCAGACGCGTAAACAAGAACGAAGTGTCTTTAGGTTTCCCACAATGTTGATTTCGTCAGAGCCTAATGTAACGGGTAGTGGTGGCTTGTTTGGGTAGTCGCGAATCTGAAATGGGCAGTCGCTATCGGGGATTTGGGCAGTTGGTCAAAATCGGAAAAATAGGTCAAAGTAGGGAAATTGGTGGTCTGAAGAGTCATTTATTATTTATTTCTGCTTTTGAATTTAGAATTGTTTTTTTTTTTTGTTTTTTTT
>CABIKL010000114.1:0-31252 GCA_902196195.1 Aptinothrips rufus | reverse complement strand
ACTTTTTTTTTTTTTTTTTTTTTTTTCTTTTGTTTGAACAGCCAAGGTAACTTTGAAAATATTATTTATGGATGGTAAAGAATTATATGCTTTAGTTTCTTTCAATACATTGATAATAATTTCCAAACTTTCCAAAATCATTCCATTTTTATTTTTTAGACAAAACTTACTTAACTTAGCTTTTGCTTTGTAAAGCTTATTAATATTGTAGCTTGTTTTGTTCTCTGGATTAAGGAAAAACATTTTATATGACTAGTGTAAATTGAAAATCTTATTTCAGGAAATCTTTGCCTGTGCTTTTCTGCACTGCTTCATCTAAAGAGTAGTAAAGATTGTTTGTTAATTTGTTGTTTGAAACATAATTTTAACACGTTTTTTTGCACATCAAATTTTAGATAGACCCCCTTAAATTTTAGCATTCCTCATCTTGGCGTTTAGGCTGACAATTCCCTTAATATTGAAGGGTTGATAGTGATGGTCTTTGAGTTTATTGATTTCGTGTTGGGAACTGTGTGGAATGCTTTGTTGCTTTTATCTGAAGGATCCAAAGTTTTATGAAGTTTACTGTTAACTGCTGAAGTTTTCTACTATACTAAGTCGAATATCTAAATATATTTTTTGTATCAATATTAGAAATTTTGTTCTAAAATGTATTTTTCCTTAGCTCATGTTTTATCGTACAAATATTGTATTTTTGTTCTAGTCTGGATCCCACACGTATGCTGATGACCTTAGGTGCTTCCACAATAGTTCAAGATAATTTTCATGGCAATACTGCCCTGCATTGGGCAATAATTGCGCGCAACTCTACTGCTGTTGCCACATTAGTCACACATGGAGCTAGTCTTGAAATTCGCAACAGTGCTGTAAGTATTAAATATTGTTTCAAACTTCTATCTGCTTATGCTGTAATTGTTTCTTCTTACTGTCAATAACAATCTTTACACTAGGGCCAAACACCTTATGAACTGCTTAAAGGCAACAGAGATATGTTTCTAAGTGAGAAAGTCATAGAAAAAGTTGAAGAACAAGATAAAAAATCCAGATCAAACTCAGTATGTGATCGTTTCACAAAGGATAAGGTAATATTAGGAAAAAAATTTAATTTGCGATAAATTATCTTTTTTATGGTGTTTTTGTCTTATTCAGTATGTACTTTTGTTTTTTTGTACAGAAGATGAAGATGTGGATAACAGCACTTTTACCTACAACAGCAATATTTGTCATCGGACAGCTATTTCAATCACCCATTCCAGTACCAATTAAATGTGTCATCCTCTTACTTGGTTATGTGTTTGGGTATTTTGTACGCCCGTATGTATGTAATGACAAATATTTTGCTGTGCTCCCCTTAGCTACTTATTTTGCCACAAAGGTATTGGTCTACTTTAGATTCTCTGCTTTTTTCTGCATTTTCCATTTCTAGAAATAATTTTTATTTGCCTTTGTTACAGTTTTGGGTTTATGTCACATGGTTGGGTTGGATTTTACCTTATGTGAATATCTGGGTCACAATTGCAATGTTAGTCAGTTCAGTCCTTCTGTGGTTTAACTTTCTAAAAGTATGGAAAGGTGACCCTGGTATTGTAAGCAGTACGCAGGAGGAAAAGTTCAGAGTAAGTAGTTTTACTTCTCGCTTGGATGTTCTGGAATCCTTTTCGTTTTTCTTTTTTTACCAGATGTTATTAATATATATCATTGATTTCTTCAGGTGATAATTGATGAAGCAGAACGTAGAGGTTTTGACGCTCGATCATTTTGCAGTTCTTGCCTTGTTCACAAACCGTTGCGTTCCAAACACTGTGGTGTGTGTGACCGTTGCATAGCCAAGCATGACCACCACTGTCCATGGGTTTCCAATTGTATTGGTGAGTATTTTTATTGTTGGCAGGTGGCACAAACCAGTTATAAACCTATTCTGATATCTTTAAAGTGCTTGAAGAACCATTTCTAAATGAAGTGTTTCTTTCACAGGTGAAAAGAATCACAGGCACTTCATTGGGTACTTGCTTATGCTTTTGGTAATGATCTTTTTCATGATTTATGGAGCGTCACAATTTTGGCAATCTGCATGCACTGTGTCTTCAACTGCAGGATTTTTCTCAGGTTTGTATACCATGTAATGTTTCGAACTCAGATTTTGCCACTTGTTCTGTACAGCCACATTACCAATGTACAGGTGTGTAAGCACACTTAAATTGAAAATAAGAAGAACAAACTGCTTGTCTTTGTAGCATTGGTGGATTAATACAGTCTGTTCTATTCCAGCTCTGGTCACATTCAGTCAGTGTGATGCTTGGGTTATGTGGATAACTTTCAATTGCATATTACATGCTATCTGGGTGTTTTTACTACTTGGCTGCCAAACTTATCAGGTAACGCGCCTATTTTTTTTTTTTTATTGTCTTTAATGGTCACTGCATTATTAGTAATTTTTATTTCATTTGTTTCAGATTGTGATCCTTGGTATGACCACTAATGAAAGATTGAACCACTGGCGATATCAGCATTTCCACCAAGCAGGAGTTTCTAAAAGTCCATTCCACAGAGGATATTTCCAGAACTTAGTTGACTTCCTAGGTTGGCATTGTTTTGGAATACTCAACCCAGACTCCACTGATTGGTCCAAAACATTTCATGTTGGACCAGAAGCTGAACGCCCTCTACTTGACCCCAAAGAGAACTACCAATATGTATAACATCTTTAGAACAGTAAGGCATAGATGGTGCCATTGCCAGACTAGACATTGTCACTGTGAACCTGATCGTAGGATTCGAATGAAGAGGACACATTGTAAATGTGTTTCATGCATGAAACGAAACTCTTAAGCTTAGTTCTGCTTGGTGCTGCATTTTCCTGTAACTTTAATATTGATCACTTATTCAATAATATTCTACAAGTTCATGGCCAGTCACTTATGGTGTTGAGTATGTGGTTTAGGTCATGATGTCAATTACTAATTTATCTACAATGTATATCCTATTTCTGTTGTGTCCGGTATGTTCAATGACTGCATCTGTTTGTAATGAAGTTAGCAAGTCTTTTATGTAGGTGGAGACATCATGCGAAGGTGATGTGCATGGTGTGACTCAACTACTGAAGTTTTATCAATTCTCTCTTTCCTATCAAACTGTTTGTTTTCTTTTACTATGACTGTTGATGTCGATGAGGCTTGTCAGTGACATGTTCTTTTTGTTCATAAACTCTGCAATCAGAGTGTTTATACATAATTTCTACATTTGTACAATTTGTACAACTTTTTATGATGAGGAGCATCAAGTTGCAATTAAAATATTTATATTACATGCCAAGACTGTGGGCCATCTCATCACAAGATAGCCTAGGCCACCTTAGGACAGACATGGGTTGTAAGTTAGCAAGAACTTAGGCTTGGCCGAGATGACAAAGCATAGGCCAGGTTTGTAGAATTTGAACATGGTCGAAGGGCGGCATGGCCATGTTGAAATGTGTTCAAATTCGGACTTAGACTAGGCCCGGTGCAATATGAGAAATCGATTGTGAACAGTTAATGCATGCTTAGCTATTGTGACAGATGTTTCTGCTTTTCTCACATTGGTTATTGGTGAAGTCGCACTGCGGATGCCTGTGGCTGCCGTAAAAACTGGTAGCCATTTCCCCTAGGGCTGACGGCCTTGTCTCTCGGGATCTGATTTGAGTGGTATGAGTGGTCATGGCAACCATGACTGAACCAAGGCTTCATCATCTCTGCCTAGGCTGTGGTAGGATCTACTTTCTATTACAACCCAGTTGTACTGGGATCAGTCTGTTCAAAGATTGCTTACGCTGTCCTAGGATGAGCTGGCCTGGAAGATTTATGTATAACGCTGCATGGTTTTATGAATATCTCACTTTTTTGTGACTCTTTTGATATTGCTGAAAGATATCTTTGCTAATGCTTCAATATGTGTGCTTTTGTTAACAAAATTCAAGTTTTATATTTAGCGTCATTTGTTCTTATACAAAGTTGATGTTTTGATATACCTCTTTTGGGTTTGTTTACAATGCTAAGTGTTTGTATTATGCCTGCCATGGATGTTTAATTCACTTTTATCGTTTAAAGTGAAATTTGTTATTGGCATATTGATATAAGACACCAGATTGTTTACCTTGTCGCATGAAATGAATCAGTAAATTTCAGTCTAAGCGGAACCAGTTTACGATCCAAGTAGATCATATTGAGTCTGGAAAGTAACCTGTTTCTTTTCTGCATTGAAAATGTTCAGTTGATGGAAGTACACTTAAAAATCTCAAATGTTTCCTGATTCAGTCAACAAATAAAATCCAGACTCACTTTGCTCGAAAATCAAAATGTTCGCTCACCTATGCTGCATTAATTTTTAACAGATCTATGCATGATATATTTTTGGTTTTTCTTTGTTTATGATGTTCTTATTGTACAAAATATGATTCACATCTTGCTTCTGAATAATTTAACTAGAACCTTCTGTCAATTAACATTATCATATTTGTTATTCATATCATTGAAAACACTCTGCTCTGAAAATACTCTTTCCTAATCAAGCCAGTATTTTTCAGGGATATTCCATCCATGTTTTATCAATATTTGTTGAAATAATGTCTAGATAAAGCTACAGTTGTTAGTAAATGGTAAATATTTTAATGATGAAATCATATTTCTTTTCAAAATTGAAATGAAAATATTATTTCTGTAGTACATTTTGTTGTCTTTCCCTCATAACAAATGTACAGGTAAGATTTTCTTCTCTGTGGGTTTGGTTTGGGTATGTCCAGTAACTGAAGAGTGTTGATGTGACAAACACAGACACAATCTCTTTCTCTCTTGCTACCGGTATTTTAAAATCAAAGTGGTCGCCTTTGTATTAGGCGGTCAGATATGCAATTTGGTGTACAGTTATGGTGCAATGAGAAACAATCGACTCTTTGTCTTATATAGTGTGCATTGTCACTGTCAGTGGTGACTGAGCATGGATTGCAGAAAAACGTACATGCATCACGTGTATCAATATCTGTACCTTATCTGTCGCCCTTTTTTGTCTTTATGCAAATTATCACTCAAATGAATCTACTCTTTCAAAACATTTACTTGACTACTTTATGTACTTACTACTTTTCCTCTCCTCTACTTGCGTAATTCACTTAATAATGATCTCAGATCTAATGCTAAATGTATCATAATGTTTCACAAAGTCATTTTCTTAGAGTAATGTATTTTCACGATTTTCCTCCTCACACACAACATTTTAAGTGTCTGGAAGCTGTGATATAATGTAAGTCATCCCACTGAGCCTAATAGTCACTTCTTGAAATTTCCCATTTAAACTTGCAAATTGTTACAAATAAAATATGGTTGTATTTTAATTCATCTTTGTTCCCTCAATTTCTGTAATTCTATGTTGATTTCTTTCCTTACTAAAACGCAAAGCTTGCTTTGAACCGTGTTTGAACTTAATCGATTAAATTTATTTCCTTAGTACACAGCAAAACTACCTGAATCTTGAAATTCATTTTCAATTTTGTTTCTTGTTAAAGTTATTTCCGTAAGCTCATATGTTTTGAAACTTGCTAAATATATATTTCCTTCAACAAACACTTGCTTGTTCGTATTTCAGTCTGTACCTTCTAGATTTTGTCACCTCTCAGAATAAGAACACAAAACTCTTCTGCACAAATAATATTTCGGCGATCTGCCATAAAAACGTTGCCATTAGCTGGTTTCCTTTTCTTTTTCTTTTTTTCAAATCCTCGAGCAACGTTCCTTATTGTCTCTCTAGCTCGTCCCACCCTCCTCGAGACCTCTTCCGTGCGCATTATCAAGCCAGGCCACCTTAAAGCCCGCATTACGAGAGCGCACACCGGGACTGCCCGAGTTCAAAGACGCCAGAAGTAGTTTGAAGTATCTGTGCTTCCATCGCCAGGTCTACTACGTAGAGGGGTTTGGCACGGCGTCGGCCTGGACATTGGTCTGTTAAGTAGTTAAAGTCAGAGCAGCAGGTTCCAAATTGATTGATTTAGAGCGAAGGGAATACCGCGACACATGTGCGCTTCACATGGATTCAAGGTCCCGCTGCATGGTTGCCTGTTGCTACCCCCACCACCACCTCACACCACCTGCTATCTCCGTTGTGGATTTGCACTTGCAGCTCCACAATCCTTGCAAGATTGCTATTAAAAGAAGGTAGCCTTGAGATCTTTTGTCAGGCGTCCCCCGCTGCATGTCTGCCTGTTGCTACCCCCACCACCACCTCGCACCACCTGCTATCTCCGTTGTGGATTTGCACTTGCAGCTCCACAATCTTTGCAAGATTGCTATTAAAAGAAGTTAGGGTAAGGAGATCTTTTGTCAGGAGTCCCCCCGGTTGACCTCCTCGCAAGCTCCTGGTGGAGTCTGCGGTACCATTTGAACTTTTCCTCCGTTACCACTCGCTGCAGGTGCCACTCGTACATTCCACTCCTGTAGCTTGCCAGATATATTTAACATTCGATATATACTCTCATGAAAAGAGCAGGCTGAACCAATTCGCTTATCCATCACAAGGTATGAATAAAACGGAAGGCCTGTGAATTCTTTATTACATTTTAATTTATCCAATAAATATCACTACAAAATTGTTTTACTACCTTAACGTTGGCGTCATTGCATTAAAGACCCTATATGATGAGTAATTTCGCGCTTTAATTTGCGTTGTTTCTCTCATTCTGCACTGTATTTAGCCTTCGTGACGTCGTCAGTGTACTCACTCGACTGACATACACCATTACGAAAAGAGGAATGACAATTGCCATTTTGTAGGTGTCACGTTCCTTTCATCTGAAATGCTGCGGGAATATCTGTCTGTGACTAACCTTGCCTATTTATTTTTAATTTTTTTAAAATGCTTCTATCGTCTGCTTGGTTGTCTGTCTGTTTACTAAACTGTTGTGAAAACATGAATCGCAATCCATCAAATAATATCTATGTACCAGAACTGAAGGGTTAAAGTAAACTATATTTATGCTGACTGCTGACAAATGTCGTTTTGCTTTTCCCAGATCTTACTATGGATACAAACACAAACCGAAGTCAGACATCAGACGATCAGCAGCCAGACTCATCAAACGTTTTGGAGGATGATTGCAATTTTGAAACTACGTCAAATGTTAAAGAAAATGCTTCTACTCAACCAGTTGAAAAGAGATCCATGAAACTTTCTGTTGAGCCAGTTGTGTTTCTGGTCGTGTTTGGGACAACCATGTCTAGTAAGCTTTCTGATCTTTATATGTTAATAAGTATGAAAAACTTTTTATTTTCTGTGACCTTCTCTTTGTCTCATAGGTAATCTACTTACAAACCTTTTGCTGATCAAAACTTGTGAATTTATGAATTTGGAGACAGTTGAAAACTGTACTATTACTGTGGAAACACAATCAGGAGGCCAAATTGAAAAAATTGTGCAGCCTTATGTGACGAATTTAAACATGTATAAGACAGTCATTGAATCATTTGTACCTGCAATAATGGCATTTTTTGTTGGGCCGTGGTGTGATAGTTACGGACGGAGGCCACTTCTTTTCTTAACTTTATTTGGTAATTTACCACTGGTTGTTTATTAATTTGAATTGTCTGCTGTAAAATCTATAACGTCAGTTCTGCTTAACTGTTGTCATCAATTATGATTTCAAAAAAGTGATTATAACACATTGTCATTTGATAGTGTTAAGAAATTTAAGAAGATTTTTAATTTTAATTTTTTTTTCTTTCTATTGAAGGCTTTTGTTTAAATCACATTCTTCTTATTGGTTTCACTTGGTTTTCGCTGCCCCCAATGTTTATTTTAATAACAAGCATTCCTGTTGGGCTTCTGGGTGGATCCATGGGATTATATACTGCTGCATTTTCTTATGTCAATGATATAGCTCCATCAAAAGATCTGTCATTTCGGTATGTAGTGTACATTGAAAATAATGATTTGAATATGCTTTTCACTTCTTATCTCTCTCAGACAGTTAATAATACAGTACAGACATTTCTCCAATTTTGTTTTAAAGGATGGCTGTGGCTGAAGCAGCTCTTTTTCTGGGGCTTCTGTGTGGCAATGCAGTCGTCCCATACTTGTACTCCATATTCCCTCGTTATGGATATGAAGGCGTTTTCTCACTAAGCTTTTGTCTTTGCTTAAGTGCTCTTCTCTATGTCACGTTTGTCCTGCCTGAGAGTGTCACTGTCATAGAGGTACTAGTTCTGAAATATAGTTGATGCTTATTGGAAGTCAGCTACAGAAGTTCATCTGTTCTTTGATCTGTGCAGCACAACAGAAGAAGAACTTTCAGAGCTTTATTTGACCTTAAGCAAGTGATAAATCTTTTCCGAGTTTGTTTAGGCCAACATGATGGATACTCCAGATCAGTTCGTTTTATTGTTATGGCTGTCTCTGTTTTGAGCTTGCTATCACTGGAGGGTGAGTGAAACATACTTATCTTTAGACTCAAGATTTTATGCCTTGTGAAGAATAAACTCTCCCTTTTTTTCATAACCACAGGTACTATATCTATCACTTTCTTATATACACGCACCAAGTTCTCTTGGGATCTAAGGGAATTCACCACCTTTGCTGATGTTGCTCTCTTGATGAGCTTATGTGGAATCTTTTTTGGAACAACTCTCTTTAGCAAATTGTTACATTTGCCTAATGAACTATTATCATGCTTAGGATATTTCTTGAAGACTATTAGTTATGTGATAATTGCTTTAGGCAACTCAGGATGGTAAGATATTTGAAGATACTAATGAGCTTTGGACCGGTTCTAGTATTTATTATATGCATTGAACTTTACAGGTATATGTATCTAAGCAGTGTGGTGGGGGCTTTAGGTGGAATGAGTGGACCTGTCAATAGAGCTATTTTGTCTAAGACAATACCAAAGGAAGATATTGGTAAGAATTTGCACTATTATTGGGATACGCTGCACACCAAAAAAAAGATTTGTCAATTTTACTTTTAATTGCAGGTAAATTGTTTGCTTTTCTTTCTGCACTCAATGCCGCTTTACCTTTAGTAGCTGCTCTAACTTACACTCAGTTGTACAACAGTACTATGAACAGTTACCCTGGTGCAGTTTTCCTTCTGTCTGCAGCTCTGCTCATAATCTGTACAGTATTGTTAGGGTGAGTTGAAAATTAATAAGTGAAGTTGTCCCCCAAATTACTCTAATAATAATTCTGTTGTTTTCATTCCATTATAGATCAACAATTTTCTTAAGACGACTTTACAATCTGCCCTCGTATGAACCAATTGAAGAAGATACAGATAATGAAGTGATACCTCGGGTGGTGCAGATACAATCTTGAGCATCCAGGCACAAACAGAAGAGTCCCTTGGTTATTAGTGACTTACAATGCAGTATAATAACTGCAGTTTCATTTATCTAGAAGCATTTACTCAAAAAAATATGTGAAGATTTAATTGTACAGTATTGTGTTTTGGGTGATTATTTGTTACAGTGTAAGAGGTAACTCGTACCAAATTGTTGTGATTTTATAATCTTTGACTGTGATGAATACTACGGTAATGATTAATTAGACACATAATATAGTCTTAAAGAAATAAAACATTTAATAAGTATATCAAAATATTCGCACTTTACATCTCACTATTTCATGGCATCATCCAATGATTAATAATACCTCCTTTCTTCTCCGGGCCAAAAGAATATTTTAATAAAGTAGCTAAAAGCAATAATCATTCAGGTTTGGCGATCAAAAGTTGTTTGACTGTCTCACACCTGAAAGTGCAATAGCTGTCTTCAATGAAATTATGAAAGACTATCTATTCTAAATGACAACAAACCAAAAATTTTGAATGATTCTGAGGAGAACATGATTAGATTTTTATAGCGGTAAAATATGAAATAAAGTGCCATAGGGCACAAGCATTTAAAAATGCAGATCACAAATGAAATAGGGATTCATTAACCACAGCTAAAAAAACAAAAAAATGATTTCACCATGGGAAATAGAAAAATGTTAAGGGCATTTGTTTACTGCTACTTCTTATCAAATCTTAAGCTTTCGTTTATAGAATGGATTGACAGGGCTGCTGTATGGACTGTGTTTTAGAACACTTCGACTGGGTTCTTTAGTGGCATCGAACGGAATGGCTGGATTTTCTCGCAATGTTCTAAAATAGTCTGAAGTAGCTGAAAACAAAAATATCTTTTTCTTAACAAAATTAAAAATTTAAAAAACCAGAACTTTAGTAATGAAAACATTAAGGTCCGTCTAGTGTGCCTATTGTCTCTCCAAATTACTTAGCATTCACAAACTGACGAAACTCAAGTGACATGAACTCACCTTGCGCTGTGTTTTTCTGGAGAACGAAGTTAACTTTTTTACTGCTGCTACTAGGGGTAATACATTTGGTTCCTGAGACTGGGCTAGCAAAAGGATTCTGCATAGAGAAAATAAGTAAAAATTAGAGAAAATTAAAAAATTATTATCGGAAAAATGTTTCAGGAAAATGAAGTAAAGATTGACTCAACAATGTCATACCTTTAATTTCAGTCCTGATGGACTAGGTATATTTACAGAAACGTTAGCATCTGATAACCTTTTCTTGTGGCTTGCAATTCGATCTTTGGGGATGAATATCTCATATTCTCCGTCTTGTAAAGGTTCTTCCCATAAACTTTTCCTTTTTTTACTTTTCTTGACAGAACAGGCATTCAGAGCACCGCGTTCCAGATTTGCTGCATCTGCATCTTCAGCTTTATTTGCCTCTAGCTTAGCAGGGAGAGATGCTCGTCTCTTCGACTTTTTAGATGCCACCAAATGTGGAGCAAGGTGCTGTAACAGGACATCTGTACCAGATTCAGAAGCCACTGGACTTGAAGAAACTTGTGTTTTTGGAGGTGCGCTTGACCCCACCAGTCCTTGCAGTTGGTTCCCATTGTTCCCAACCTCATGAATTCTCTCTTTTCCCGTTGCTTGAGCACTAATTTTGAAAACAGATGTGGAATCCATATTCTCTTGAGAACAATTGCCACTGTCTTCAACAACAAATGCATTAGCAGATTTCAATCTTTTCTGACTTTTACTTTTTTTTTCTGCTGGACTTGAAGAAACTTGTGTTTTTGGAGGTGCGCTTGACCCCACCAGTCCTTGCAGTTGGTTCCCATTGTTCCCAACCTCATGAATTCTCTCTTTTGCCGTTGCTTGAGCACTAATTTTGAAAACTGATGTGGAATCCATATTCTCTTGAGAACAATTGCCACTGTCTTCAACAACAGATGCATTAGCAGATTTCAATCTTTTCTGACTTTTACTTTTTTTTTCTGCTTTGCTTTTTGACACTTTAAGAATTTTGGGCTCATCAGAATTTTCCTCCCCAAGTAGGCGGACCTTTTTCTTGAGCCGTTTCTGTTTAAGCTCTGCTTTTCTTTTTTCACCTGTGTTCTTGGTCTTATTTAAATGCTCATTTTCCTTTACTCCTTCAGCAAAGTCCTCTTCCTCACTGCTTCCACCATTCATTAATGTAGCCTCATATCCCAATAAGTTTTCAGCAGCTTCCTCTGTCAAATCATTCATATTTACATCAGAAATCTCTGGAACTTCCTTCAAACCCAGAGGATAGTCACCTTCTGCAACTTTTTCAAACTTGCTGATCAAATCGGCAAGAATTCTGCGTGTTTGGGTATTAGTGAATTTCTGAAATCTGTACTCTTCAAGAAATTTGGAAATATTTGAGGCATTAAAATTAATTACTGGTAGCTCAACATCAACATGGCCAGCACGGGGATCTAATTCACCAGAACCAGAGACAGCATTGGCAATTACTTCATCGTCCTTTTCAGGGTCATCATCTTCCACTTCCTCTATCAGATCAATATTGCCACCGGGAAAACCCATCTGTAAGTTTCCAATATTATGGTTATGCTCAGCTACTTCCAAAAATTAGAAATGAATTAATATGCTCAGTTTGATAAACGCACAAAATTAAAGGATGAATATAAAGTCATTGCAATGACACGTTGTTGAGAAAAGAATTAAATAAAAAAAAACAGGTAAGAATGGAATTTAAAAAAACAGGAACTATAATCCGCGCTAAAGAAAAAGAAACAGTCACAGGTGAAGTATATCCTTGTCTTACCTTCCTCCAAGCGTCGAATTTATCCTCGAACTCGAGTCCAATAGGTGATTGCTCTAGAAGACGGATAAAAATATGCTGTCTAATGTGGCTACTAATGCGTCTATCCCGAACCGATGCCATATGATGAGTAAAGGGCTTCAGAAAACTGATTAATGTTCTCTCATCTAGGTTGCCTTCAGACACCTGTCAAAACCCAGACTGCTTTTGAAAAAATATCCCCTCTACATGCATTCAGAAATATCTGCCACAAATACAGAAGACCTACCTTTGCTAGTTCTTCCAAAAATATTTCAGTAAAATGCATGGCAAGACCTAACGGTTGGCTGTAGGCTTGCTTGGTGTGGATGGGGAGAAGAGTCTCTTGAAACACTACTACAAGTTCATCCACAATTTTCGCATCCCATTGGCTAGTTTTCACAAATAACAAAGTCTGTCTGAGAAATCTCCTTACAAACTGGAAAAAATATCGTTACATAAGCATGAAAAAGAACCTAGAGGGTAAGCTATCAAAATACTATGATCAAGACTTTCTATTGAACAAAATACCATAAGGAACTTCTCCAAGCGATGCTGATCAATGCCTTTCCATTCACAGGCCATTGTTCTAAAGAAACCGTCAATGAATTTGATGGTAAGGCTCGGTAGTTCAAAGCAATGAACTAACGAACTTATTGTTTCAGCGAGCTCTTCCTGTTGAAAAAAAGAACAATCATAAAACCAAAACCAAATCTCAATAGTGCCAGTGGACACCATGTCTAAAAACTTCAGATCACGAAAAAAGATCCAAATTCTAGTGAACTGGAACTAGAGCAACTACACTAGGCTCATCAAAGATATAGGGGGACAAAGTGAAAAGGAAATGCGCGTAGCTGTTTGTGAATTTTGCTAACAAAGCTTAACTTGATGTAGGCGACTATTTCAAACCAAATCAATGTAAAAACCAATTCCTTACTTGAAATAATGGCTTGTCAGCCATCCACATGCAATAAAATAGACCCTTCCATAATCTCATGAAATCTTCTTTCTTCAAATCTGCAACACATGCAAAACACATTTAAGAGATTTATAAGGCGAACATTCGATCAAACGCGGAAGCATTACATGGATTTTATAGGGCGTCACTGAGTTACTACTGACCGATTCTTTCACAGAATCTGTTCCATCAGGATTTTCATGAGCTACGTTCAGAAAGGAATTCAGGTTTAGGAAAATAATTAAGATAGTTACAATACATACAAGGCATGCTAAAAATCTTGTGTACCTTAAATTTAAAAGGCAATCAAAAGATAGGATTTGGCTGCTCCAAATAGAGTAAAGCATACATTTTTGAAATAATGGACATTTACATAACCTACAGATTGCGTGGGGAATATTTCGCCTTTGTCAAATTCATAGTCGTGTTGGAGAAAGCAATTTCTTCTGAACAATGGAAAAAGTACGCTCGAAACTAACTGTCAAGTTCCAGAATAGTATATATTTAAATGAGGTATCGACATCGACTTCACTTACCATGATCACTTTTCGAACGTGTGCTCAGCCATTTGCGAAGGCGCTTCACGCCGCGATCTCTCAGCTTTATATCATTTCCAGCGAGAACTTTTGCGAACGAAATTTCTTGAGCCACAAGCAGCGCTTTCTTTCTGTCATTTTCATCCCCTCCAGATGGTTTTGTTGAATCCGCACTCTTTTTCACGACCATGTTTTCAATGTGCGTCCGTTCGTGAAGTCTTAAACTAACCTCTAAAAAAGGAAAATTTGAAGACGCAGAACGCAGACGCAGAGAGGGGCATATTGCATATTCCAATACCGTCCCACGGTAAGACACGGGGACCATACCAGAAACGCTCTGATTGGCTGATTTCGTGTAGTGCGAGTGCACTCTCGGAATCGTCGCGGACGTTTTCTGCTCGAAGGTGCTCGAATGGCGGTCTCCGCCACTCCTTTTTCGCGATAAAGTAATAATTCCGAGACAAACTTGACATTTATACTTTTCTGAGATCGTCCCAAAATTCGTTTCACCAATTGTCTGCTCAAAATGCCTTCAGAATGTCTGAAAATTTACCAGTGAGGAGTAACAAACAGACGGTCGTTTCTAGTGTGATCGGTGCCGTACTGTGGGACGATGTCAAAATATACGGAGAGGAGAGGGATCGTACTTCATTGGTACCAATGTCCAGATATTGAACACCTCAAAGTATCTGCCATTCACTCATACTGGAAACCATAAAGACTTGATTCTGTTTATAAAAACATATGATAACTTGTAAAATCCTCATATCAGATAGTTTTTGTCTCTGTTTTCTTTCTATTTGAATCTTATAGTTGAATGTATAACACTGGTGCACATGAAGGTGCTGATTGCTTCTTTGCTTCTTCTGCTAGCAGTAGTACCAAGCCAAATAAAAGAGAGAGAGATGGAAATAAAACTTTAGCAGACAATTTCGTAGTTACTGTCGTGACAAGGACATGCTTCAATGTTAAAATATGTGTATTAATTTCCAAAATCATGCAATTTCGTTTCCAATTTCAATGTTTTTTGACTGTTATTAGCATATTCCGCCGCACTGAAACGTTGGTGTTGAAAACATAAATATGTCTTCCGTCCTTTCTCAGCCCACGGTTCTGATGTTCTGATTGAAAAGGCGACAGTCCGCCATTTTGTTTATTTTCGAGTGGTCCTACGACACACTAAGTGACGGTCATTTAGTTCCCTTACATACTGTCGTATTGTGTGAAATACTTTTCTGACAGATATATGGTTCCTTCGTTTCCCCTGGAAACAGGGGGTTTAGATATCAGCAGACATTGGGCGTTTCCTTAGTAAACACGTTAAAGTGACCGTGTCAGGTAAAAACTCGCTCACTTCGGGAAAAGATAGTGCGGTCACACTAAACCTTAAAAGGCCAAGAGTATTGGGCCAAACTCCCGTTGTTGCTATCATGAATCACGTTCACAATAAGCCCGTCGTTAACAATGACGTCGAAGACATGGAAACTCAAGATAGTAAGTAACGTTTATTCCAGAGCCGATTTCGCGGCGTCTATTTCATTATGTTTGCTAGCTATACACTTTATTGCCTGTTTTAATGCATATTTTCGACTAAAATTCACTGTATTTTGGAGTTAATTCCATTCGATACCAATTTTAGTCAAGTTGCTGTTAGTAACCCAACCCTAACCTACCGTTTCCTGTCGTTTCTTCGTGACGTTTAGTCAGTAAAAGCTACCTGTGAAATTATTTTCTCCATTATTTAGTGCAAATTCAAAAACTTTTTTGTTGAGGGTTTTTTCCTTTTCGTTGTCAGGTTTTAATGTTGTTGCCTAATATGGCATCAGTGTGCTGATCTTATGCTGCAATTTTTATGTCAAATACAGTACTTATTTCTTATTTTCCTATGTGTTCATTTCCATTCATTCCTAAATTTGAATTCACTGCAGCACCCTTCAGAAAATCACTTAGCCTATAAAATATGCTGTGTCATAAAAGGAAGTAAGGTTATGTTGTTTAGGGATAATTACAAAAATATCTGGAGTTTTTATTGTCACTTTCGAGCAACTTACTATGCATATAGAAATTGATTAGTAATTTATTTATTTATGCTAGCAGGAAATTGCAGTTATTGACATTGGCTTTTGTTTAGCAAGTCTCCTTTCTTTGGGAGGTTTGGTAATGTAATGACAGCGGATTGATGCTTATCTCATTTGTGTATTCATAGTTTTAAGTTATTCGTCATGAATCTGTAAATATCTTATCAGATCAATTGTCCATTCTAGTTCCAGATTTGAAGTCTGAACACATTTATGACTTTCATTTAATTTGAAAGTATGGATAATACTCTGCCAAATGCAGAAGTGATTCCAAACAGTTTTCTACCCTGATTTTAATGTATTATCGGGAGATTTTTTTCATCCAAAATGTGTAATGCACATAAAAAGCCGCATTGTATTAAAATTATATCAATAATTACCTCAATAAAAAAAATAAAAAAAATGTTTTAGGTGACACAGGTGATGGTGAAACGCAAGTCTCTGGAGACCCATTCAAGAATGATGATTCTGGTGGGGGTGATATAATGGATGACAGTCCAATGCCCTTTGGAGAAAATCAAGATGCTAATGTCATTCAAGATGTTGAAATGGAGGACGGTATGTTTGATGATATTTAAGATAACCTTCTTGTTCCCAGGGAGCTTTTTTCAGCTAATAGACTTTTGTTATTGTTTTCTTGAATCAATAGATGACTCACGATCCGAACTAAGGTTTCAGTTTATTCTGAAGAATTTTAGCAAGCTAAAGGATCAGACATTGTCACCGCCTCACTATGTCAGAAATTTACCATGGAAGATTATGGTCATGCCCCGTCAGAACCTTGGGGGCTTAGAACGGACAGCCAGTCGGAGTTTGGGTTACTTTTTGCAGGTAAGTTACATGAAAACAATTCTGTCTGATGTCAGTTTTATGTGATGTGTTCTCATGCGCGTTTCGATTTTCAGTGCAATGGAGACTCTGAGTCCCCATCTTGGAGCTGCTATGCTAGTGCGGAGCTCAGACTTTTGCCCCAAAAGGAAGGAGTTGAGCCGTTTGCGAGAAGTAAGTTCCTTTTTGTTTCCTATCAGTTGCCTGTCATATTTAATTCTAGTTATAACCGTGAACCATCAATACTTTTCCAGAAATTCAGCATTTGTTTTACACCAAGGAAAATGATTGGGGCTTCAGCCACTTCATGCCTTGGCAAGACATTCTTGATCCAGAAAAGGGATTCATCAAAGATGATTCCATCATTTTAGAGGTACATATCTTATGAGTTATAACCTTGATTTTTATTTTATTTATTAATTGTGGTCAGTAATATTTGTTTTGCTTAGGTTCATGTCCAAGCAGACGCACCCCATGGAGTTAGTTGGGATTCGAAAAAACATACGGGATATGTTGGACTGAAAAATCAAGGTGCAACTTGTTATATGAACTCTTTGCTGCAAACTTTGTTCTTCACAAATCAGCTTAGAAAGGTGAATACTGTAATTTTATAAATAATATTTAACTTGTGTGATCTTGAGAGTTCTCTCAATGTTTGACTTCCACATTTATTTTTCAGGCGGTGTATAAAATGCCGACTGAAAGTGATGACTCCTCTAAGAGTGTCGCCTTGGCGCTCCAAAGAGTCTTTCATGAACTTCAGTTCCTTGACAAGCCTGTTGGAACTAAGAAGCTAACCAAGTCATTTGGTTGGGAGACTTTAGACTCCTTTATGCAACATGACGTTCAGGAATTTTTGAGAGTGTTGTTAGACAAGTTAGAGAGTAAAATGAAAGGCACTTGTGTGGAGGGTACGGTTCCTAAACTATTTGAGGGCAAAATGATTTCATTTATCAAGTGTAAAGATATTGATTACACATCAAGCCGACAGGAAACATTCTATGACATCCAGCTGAACATTAAAGGAAAAAGAAATAGTAAGTTATTCTTTAACTCCTTCAAAGAAAATATTTTGTTCACTCATTTAAAATATTAAGAAGAAGAATTTCATTTAGCCTGCATGTATTCATAAGAAACTGAGAATGATCAATAATGTTCTTCTTTCAAGAGAGATGAGTAATGATTTATATGATTTTTCTTGCAGTTGATGAGTCTTTTCAAGACTACATTCGGACCGAGTCCCTGGATGGGGATAATAGGTATGACGCAGGAGAGCATGGTCTTCAGGATGCTGAAAAGGGTGTAATATTTGCCTCATTTCCTCCAGTTTTGCACCTTCACCTTATGAGGTTTCAGTATGATCCCATCACAGACAGTTCTGTCAAGTTTAATGACAGGTAACAAATACATCTTGACATTTAATCACGATCGTATTGCCACTGTCAGAGAAACATATTCTGTAATTGCCATTTCATTTTTTGTAGATTTGAATTTTATGAGAAGATAAATCTAGACAAATACCTTCAGCAACCAGAATCGACAAGTGCAGACTACATTCTTCATGCTGTTCTTGTTCACAGTGGAGATAATCATGGAGGACATTATGTTGTGTTTATTAATCCTAAAGGTGATGGAAAGGTGAGACAAATTATCTTAATGTGGCAGCAATAGATTTTTTGACTCTTTAAATTTGACTATCAACATTCTAAAAAATATATTCTATTTCAGTGGTGTAAGTTTGATGATGATGTGGTGTCCCGTTGTACAAAGCAAGAAGCAATTGATCACAACTTCGGCGGCCATGATGAAGACATGAATATGACAGTCAAACACTGCACTAATGCCTACATGTTAGTGTATATCAGGAGTTCAGAGCTTCACAATGTCCTTCAAGAAGTTACTGAAGAAGATATCCCAGAGGAAGTGAGTAATGCTTCGTTTGTTCTATGTTGTTGATGTGTTACAAGTTGCACTCTGATATAGCCTTTATCTGGACTATCCTATAAATAGGATGCAAACTTTGGGGGCCAGTGCTTGGTCATTTGTAATTGAATTATTCTGATTGGCTCTATAATAAGAATAAAACATTTTCTTTAATCTACCTTCTATACTTATTTCAGCTGGTGGAGCGATTGCAAGAAGAAAAGCGATTGGAGCAAGTCCGAAGGAAGGAAAGAAATGAAGCACACTTGTATATGAATGTGAATGTGCTCTTAGAAGACAACTTTGAGGGACACCAAGGAAATGATTTGTATGACTTGGAACGAGCTCATTCTTACTATAGACAGCTTAGAGTCAAGAAGTCATCTACCTTGCAGGACCTAATGGAGGTGTTAGCATTTTCAATGGTAAGATGTTTGATTAATATTTTATTTAGAAATTGCTTCTGCTTCTAATTATTGTGCTGACTGTTCGTGTCTGATTTTGTCCCTTCATTCAGAAATATCCTATTGAGCAAATCAGGCCATGGCCTTTCCAGTATCGGTCCAACCAGACTTTCCGACCATTTATGGCTGATATTGAAGGTGATGCTCACAAAGCCCTGGCTGAACTTGCCGAAAATCAGAACCCATGGAATATTTTTGTGGAAGTGGTGAACCCAGATTCCGGTCTATCAACCTTGCCTCCTTTTGATAAGGATGCAGATGTTTTACTCTTCTTCAAGCTTTATGATCCCAAAGCTAAGCAGATTTACTATTGTGGTCATCATTACATGCCTGTTGCATCTAAAGTCCGTAAGTGCTCTTCATTCTTTCCTGCTCATCCTGCCAAATCTTGATCAAGGAAAAAATCATATTTTAACAGTCTTCACTGGATACATTAAGTAGAAATATGTTCTCAAATAGAGAGAATTTATCTCAATGAGGAATAAGTTTGTCAACTTAATTATTCTTTGAAAATAATTTTTCAGAGGACTTGCTGCCACTACTCAACCAGCGGGCTGGTTTCCCTCCTGACACAGAGTTGGCTCTTTATGAAGAAATAAAACCTAATATGGTAGAACGTATTGAAAATTTAAATGAATCCTTAGAGAAGGTAATCAAAATTTTAAATGTATTTTTTGTATTTGAATCTTTTTTTTTTTGTGTGTGTGTGTGTGTAGGGTATGACCTTTATTTTCTTTAATTTAACTCTGTGTGTGATCAGGTTTTGGAAGAACTCATGGACGGTGATATAATAGTCTTTCAAAAAGAGACTGATAATATTTATGATTTACCAACATGCCAGCACTATTTCAAGTAATGTCCAAAACTTTTTTCCCCCCTTTCTTTTTAGGAAAATTTATTATTTCAAATTACCTTCTCATTTTATGTCTTTTCTTTTAGAGACTTGTTCCACAGAGTAGAAGTGACATTCTGTGATAAGACAATTCTTAATGACCCTGGTTTCACTCTTGATTTGTCACAACGAATGAATTATGCCCAATTTACTAAAGCAGTTGCTGAGAGACTAGGTTGTGACCCATATCAGCTTCAAATGTTCAAGAGTCAAAAGTATGTAATAAATAATTTTTTTTGATGATTTAGGCACTTTGACAATTAATGAAAGAAATTTTAACATGATCTATTTTCATTTGTGTCCACAGCTACAAAGATAGCCCAGGTCCTCCCCTACGGTGCAATTTTGAAGGGACTTTGAAGGATTTGCTTGTGTACAGCAAGCCTAAGGGGCCAAGAAAAATCTTTTATCAGATTCTGAGTATTAAAGTCAGTGAATTGGAAAACAAGAGACCATTCAAGGTAAAGAGTCATGAAAAACATATTTATGTATGACATAATTTTCTTCTTTCCTCCACAGGGTTAGCCTCAGCAACTTCTCCTGAACACTATTATAGTCAAACAACTTTTCTTGAACAGAAATATTATGTTTGTTCTTTATTTCAGTGCTTGTGGGTGAGTCCAAAGCTTAAAGAAGAGGAACACACTCTTTACCCCAACAAAAATGGGACAGTAGCTGATTTGTTCGAAGAGATGCGTAAGCAAGTGGAGCTGTCGCCAGAAACTGGCTCGGGGAAACTCAGGTCGGTACTTATTCTTTCCTTCTCTGCTACCCGTGGTGCATTCATTGGCTCTTGAAATCTATTACTAAATAGGTACTATCATTGAGTGAGCAGAGTTTCGTTCGTCAAGTTTTAAGAACAGTAGAGCAAAAGTGTCTGATACTAAAACTGCTTTTAATTGTATATTGATTTTTTCTTCAAACAGTCGACGCATGTGATCACTTTTGACTGATATAATGCTGCCATTAACTTTTTATTTCTAATTTTGGTTTTTAGGATTACCGAGGTAAGCTCAAACAAGATAAGTGTCGGCCCACATGACGAAACTCGATTAGAATCTCTCACCACCGGCAGTTCTTCTCAGAAAACCTACAGGTGCTTATCCTCATTTACCCTTAAGTACATGTGATATTAACAGAAATATTTATGTTCTTATTGTGTTGTGTTTGAACAGGATAGAAGAAATTCCAAAGGATGAAGTAGCACTCTCTGTAGATGAAATTCTCATCCCTGTGGCTCATTTCCACAAGGATATATTTGCCACTTTTGGTACGCCATTCTTCATTAAAGTCAAACATGTAAGCATTCTTCTGCAATCAATCACTGAAAACCATACTGAACATGGATTTATCCAAGGTTTCACATATTTATGACTCATTTTCACTCTAGGGAGAGCCATTTATCCGAGTGAAGGAGAGATTAATGAAGAAACTTGGAGTTCAAGAAAAGGAGTTTGAGAAGGTCTGTATTTATTTTATCTTAATTTTGCGCATCGAACTAATTTGTATTCTAATTAAATGCACTTTTCATGTGCTGCTGGGTTATATTAATATGCAAGTTCATGTTTGCTCATTTGATTCCCACAGTTTAAATTTGCTCTGGTTGTGATGGGCAAAGCTAACTTCATTGATGAAAATGATTTCACGATCAACATAGATGATTTGAACTCCTCGCAAGGTAGGTGCCTATTTCTGTGTGGACTTCTATGCAGACAAAATTTTTGAGCATTTGGTTCCTATTCCAAATTTTGTGCTTTCTTTCTAATCTCTTTTTTGGTTTGTAAATGTGCGACATTTACGGCATAATTCTTTCATTCCAGGAGGTCCTCGATCTTGGTTAGGATTGGAACATGTTAATAAGGCTCCTAGGCGTTCACGGTTCAACTACCTTGAAAAGGCAATCAAGATTTACAACTGAATACAGATTTCAGTTAAGTATTTACAAGACTTGTCAAAACAGTCACTTACCACCCCACATGCTTAAGAGCTATGGCTGGCTCTATCAAGACTGAAGATTATAAGGTTTGAAAGCCTTCTTGTATGACTTCTGACAGTTAACAAGCAAAAATAGTTTCTTCTTTCTCACTCTTTTTGTTTGTTGGTTACATAAAGCTCATTTTTGAAATGGAAAAGTACACAGGAATTTGCTTTTGTCTGTTATGCTGTAAAGGAAACCTACTTGTTAAACAAAGGTGGGTGAACATGCTCGCATATTTTTCAGTATATAGAATTCAGTGCAGGTGATGTACCCATGCCTGTTATTCTTAGGGAGTGAAGATACCACATCACTTTGTTAATTTTTTGATAATTTAGCTATGAGTTTCAATAATATGCAGACAACTTTACCTGTGTTGCTTTTCCTGTTTATCACTTGGAGCAAATTATTGATGCGCAACCAAAATTTTGCAGCCACTCTTTCAAATGTCTTTTTCTTGTTGCCCAAAATTATGTATTGTGTAAGGAATAGTTTTACAGTTGATTTCCCTGAAACTAATTCTGCTTTTATAATCTGGCCCAATACTAATAGACACTCTATACCCAACCAACACTGTCACAGAAAGTCTGATGACACTTTAGTTTTATTGTGCATTTTATCGTCTCAGCTTTAAAAGATTTATTTATATTATCTGTGTTCCATTTGCATGAATTGATTATTGGTTGTACACATCTTTTCACTACTTCAGAGGCCTATAAATAATTGTGTTTTAGTAGTTGAACTATATTACAAAGCGGTTTCTTTTATGTGAAACTTAATCATAAATTCTTCACCTCAAATTTAAAAAAATTATAAATAGAAAACACAAACATGTTGATGAAGTCTACTAAAGTCGGGGTTTAACTTTACTCTTTCTGTTAAGTGTAGTGTTTATTGAATCCTGATGCAATCAAAGGTCCATGATATGAGTCAACCTGAATTACGGAGATGAGATCATCTGCTGATTATAAAAGACTAAGCAGACTAATTACAGCTCTTTTGCAAATTCCATCCTTGAGAACGCAACTATCTTGTTACATGCATCTGCTGTGTCTCCTATCTTCAAATTTAGGCACTGTAAATAATTTGTACTTATTAAAGGATCTTTTATTCTGCTCTTCTCTTACTTTTGACTTGTTCAGT
Organism: Aptinothrips rufus; assembly: GCA_902196195.1. Taxonomy (NCBI): domain Eukaryota; kingdom Metazoa; phylum Arthropoda; class Insecta; order Thysanoptera; family Thripidae; genus Aptinothrips; species Aptinothrips rufus. The sequence goes on along the minus strand of CABIKL010000114.1, from coordinate 8,314 downwards.
TTCTTTCCCTATTTAAAATTAATTTGTGTCCTGAAGCACAGATGTGTTACTGAGTACCACCTATTAGGACGGTCTTTAGTATTTTTGAACTCCCTCTGGGCCCCAACAACTTGATGAATATGTACTTGAAGATGTTATGAGAAGGGATTTACTTAGCATTTATATTTCATTTATTTCAGTGTTAAGCTTCAATTTTCAAGAAGGCTTTGCTGGAATATTCCGTTGTGGGGACATATTTGCTTTAAAGTCTGCAGATGCTAAATGTAGTTTTTGATTATTACCAAACTAGCTTTGTTTCCAGGCTCTTGTTGCAGTTCTCTCATATCTTTTTCTAAGTTCTAAACATCAGCTTGGAGCAGACAATGAATTTTAGCAGCAGCAGAGTCTTTTTCTTGTTTCTTCAGTGTAATAAATTACTTATAAACTGGAATACTCGCCAAACAGTTTGAAAGTAACCTAAGGTTGCTCAAGCTGAGATAAAATACTTGATGTACATCTTCAGTCATTCAGATTGAAAATCGGGACCAACTTGATGGATGTGGAAGCAATTTACTGTCACAATGAAATTGCAATTCCTGCAGTTATTCCTACCAGAAGGCTCCTTCACTTATCTCAGTTGATCTGATGGACTTAAGAACTCCCAATCTTCGTCTCTTCCTCTTTCGCCATCATATAAATTTAATCTTATAATCAAAAAGTATTTCATTTTGATCATGAAAATATTGAACCCTGTTAATAACAGGGTTTGTTGAGGTATGGAACTAACATGAAGACGGCAAAGCTGTGCTGTAAATCAAAATGATGAGAGAAGTTCACAAGGATGGTGTACAAGTATGGAAAGACTACGTCTTGAGCATCTTGGAGTGGAAGCAAACACTCTCCAAAAGGGTTGACTCTAAATACTTCTCTTCATTTTTCTAAAAGCTGTTGGGATGTGGGGAGCGTTTTTGAAACTATGGCTCTTATTCAACCAATTCATACAAATTAATGTGATAGAGAATTGTGTTGATTTTTGTGTAGCATTTGGATTTGTATTCCATGTTATTTATGAACAACTGCAAGAAAAATCATTGAACTCATAAACATTATAGTTAACTGTTTTCTATCGTGCAGTAATGAGGTGTAAAAAGAATTATTGACTTTGTGATACATTGTTTGTAAATAATGAAATTTGTACTGTAAATACCAGCCAACTTATTTGAATGAGTAAAATGCAATCAATATAAATCATATTTGTGTTGGGTTTTTTTTTCCTTTAATGCCTGAAAATATGCCTTCTTGAAGCTGATGTGTTGAGGTGGCACTTTATTGATCTACAAGAAACTGCTCTACACACTTGAAAAGTCATTTTTTTTTAAAATTTACTGTTAAATTGCTCTTCACCATATGTTCTATGTACTTAATTGGACTTATTCAAAAGTCATAAATAAGTATAAATATGTAATTAAATATGTACTTAATATTAATTATGTCTTTGGACTTTTTTTGGAACTTCATACAAAGATAAAAGCTGTACCACTTACCAGTTCTGATAATTATTCAAAATAGCTCAAAAGCATTTACACACTCTTTCATGGAATAAAAATTTTAAAAAGGGTGAATGGTGCTATTTTGTGAAAAATTAAAGTTTCTATTGTTCTCGGACGGTGTCGCGTCAAAAAGGTAGTCAGTGTGCACGGAAAGGATGCAGAAAGAACACTGCAAGAAGCCAAGAGACACATTTAAAAATATTTTTACTTTACTTCATCCTTGGTTACAACTCAAAATTGCAACAAATATAAGAAATGCTTCACATAAAAATAAATGCCTCTTTACATTCTCACCATTCATAAGACTTACATGCATATCACAAAAATTGCACATACTTTTCCTACCAAACACATACTTCTATTATAAAAAAAAAGCTTAAAGTTCTAACTTCACACACACTGGAAAGTGAAAGGATCATGAAATACCAATGAGATTAATGCCCACAAGGAAAACATGACCCAATTTACTAATAAATCACAAAGTAAGAATTGATAATTATGGAAAAACATGAAGTACAATACCATATTTATAATGAGATATCTGAATTTGGAACAAGATATTAGGGGAGTTCGAAAGTGTACACACAATTTAAACCTGCACCATGAAATTTTGCATTTCATATTTTTGTAATTAAGATGGGCGGAGCAGGATACACCGTCCAAGTTCCAGCAAGTTTAAAAACAGTTATGTGACTTGTGCATGTTTATGCATGAATATGATGTTTGTATGTGTGGAGAGCGCTGGAGTGTGTGTATTAGTGTGCGTGTGCGTGTGTGTGTGTGTGTAACATAAAAAAGATTTCCTGTGTGTAAAATGCATACATCCAACAAGAAACTGATTTTGAATAGACAAACAGTTTGGTGCTGTAGGTTCTGATACCAACTCCTTTAAGACTCAACAGAGGAAAATAGATGATATAACAATATAAATCACTTCTGTTAGTTCGTTATTTACCTCATCTATCTATAAGTAGTATGTAAGTGACCAGCACTTTAAAATACATAATACATTTAGCTTTAAAACACAGTACTACGATGCAACATGATAATTTTTCAAACAATACTTCATACTGTTATGATATAACATGTCTTTTAAATTCTCTACATTCAAAACTAACAATAGGCACATTTTATAATAAACAATATACATTATGTCATTATATCAATAATTGGAACACAACACTTCCTTTAAAGAAAGGAAAACAACAGAACAATTGATTTTATATACACTAAAATAAAATCCCCTCCCCTCCTTTTCCCCCTTGCACATGCCTGAGAATGGTCCAACAGAAGACTTACCAGTAAAGACAAGATCAACTCATCAATGGATGGGACTTGGAAATCTATAGACTACAGACAGCATGCAAAATGACTCAGTGTCCATCTCTGGGATTTGTTTCTATAATTAAAGGGAATGATCCATACAGTAGAACCTAGTGATAACAACCAACACAGCAGTTTGGTACTAGAGAAATTTTAAACACAGAATACATTCAAAGCTTTGAGCAAATATAAAATAAGTATATAAAGAACGCACACAACTTGGAGACAAACCAACTTAGGTCCAGCCATACAATAACTTCTCTGCATGAAAGTTTATGACTCTCCTACTGATATCCCTTTAAGAAACAGTACACATTCTGTTCTTTTTCTGTCCTTAAACTGAAAACAAAACAATAATTTAAAATCAAAATAAGAAGAATATGGACAAGCTATCGCGAGTACAAATCATTCAATAATTGAAATAAAGCAAGAAAGTGACTGACTCCTCAATGGAATCAAAACCCCAAAATAGACTTTCGAGGCCCCATGAAGAACTTGCAAAAAGACTATGAGACCAGGACAGGAAGAGGTCCACCTGTACCTATAAAGGCAAAATGTTAACTGCAGCATTGTAAGAGTAAAAGAGGAAAAGAAGTACATAGTGTAAATGCGCTTCCTCTCCTAAAAATAAATAAACACTACAGAGAGCAAAATAATTTTTTTGACAGTCTTGCAGGGGGTCCCACAAAGTATTATGATGTTGGTGAGGAAGCGTTCAGATCATGATAAGGCAAATATATGTATGAAATGTCAAAAACCAAATCAAACTATTAACAAATCGTATCGGAAGTTTTTACTCATCCTACTTTCTTATTTTTTTAAAATGATTAGAATGTATGTATGATAGCTTACTGGAATCATATCGAGTACAGACAGAAGACCATCCACATGACATGTAAATTTCTTGAAGAGGCTATCTCCACTAAGAAATATGTGCATTCTTGAGACTGATTTTTCAGGCTCTTAGAGAAAATATGCACACTATGAGAATCACTTCTAAATTTGCATTAGCTTTATAATGTCAGTACGTCAAAAAATTATTATGACCCAGCCCAAAGAATTGCACTGAGTATACTTTCGACTTTATTCTTGATGCAGATCAAACAGAATTCTCATTGTTTGTTACAGACAATCATGAAGCAACCACTATGCATAAAATGAGTATTCGAAAGTGATAAGGATGAAAATTCACAACAAATGCAATGTTATGTTAATTGATGAGAATATTTCATTTTTCTTCAGTATCACATGCAGGCAGCAAATTTACTGCCACCAAGGACATTTTGGTGCCCGCCTACAGGTTTAAGAAGAAGCAGCACATTCAATCCAGACCAGCAGAGTCATAGATATAGATTTGCATTTATGCAGAGAAAATGTAATACAATGTAATCCCAAACTCAAAGTATGCACAAAATACAAAGAAGAAAAGGAGAAAATTTATACAGGATGGTTTGTAGCCATTATGTCGCAATGAAAAAGCCAATGATGGCACCAAATTGCTGAATGCACGTGGCATCTATATAATCTATTTATGAGGATAAATGAAACCATCGAGTTTCAATTTCAGTTTAATGATGAGTTTAGTTTAACAATTATATTCATTCCTAATGACAGTGAGGCGTTTCCTTTTGAAGCACCAATGTGCATATATTCTCAAATCCGACACAAGTTAACATTGCTTGTTCTTCCATAAAAACGATTTAACTGAGAAAAAAGACTCAGACATTGATTCAGCTTAGAGTGTGGTGTGTGGGTTTATAATTCACTTCCAAAAATCCATTTTTGACTTTTTCTTTACGTCATTTGGCTTCATGGGAATGCTCTAGAGTATTATAGCTAGTCTATCAAACCAAATGTTGTCAAAATATTTCAGGGAACACTACAAATCTCAAGGATGTCAAGAATTAAAAATTAAACTCAACAAAGTGACAACATTTACAACAAAAAAGTGAGAAAGAAAATTCACTTCACTTCATCTTGTTCCATTGGCTCCTCTGATGGTTCACGGGAATGCTCAGGTGATCTGATAAATGCAGAGACATTAGAAAATAGGATGGACATATACACACATGTGAAAAACTAGGAGTTGAATCCAACTTACTGCATGCTGTTGGTCTGATGTTGCATTGATAAACTAGCCATGGCAGTTACAGTTTCAGTTTCATCCCTCTCTTTCTGGGATGCCTCAAGAGCAGAGCATGAAACGGTGTGCGCTAATCGTTTCAAGCACGGCCAATGCTGCTGTTGAATAGCAATTGTCTTTTGAAGAGTATCGATAGCATTCTGGCAAGGTACACGCCTCAACTCCTCCTCTCTAAGAGGTGATGTGTCGTCTCCTAGTAGTGCACGAACACATTCTTGAGCAGAGTCACAAATAGCTGGTAAATCATATCCTCCTTCAAGAGAAAGGACAACCTGCAATTTTTAATTTTATTTTTGTTATTTTTTTTAATGTTAATTTAAAAAAAGGCAACAAGCACAAGCTATATAGGGTGTCAAAGCAAGTGGGACATACCTTGCCATCAGCTAAAGGAAGCAATAACTGTGTCATGTGTCCAAAGCAAGCTGGAGACACCTTATAGCCACCAAGCGGTGGAGGATGTCCGATGGCAGCATCAAATCCAGCTGACACTAGAATCAATTCCGGAGAATACTCCTAAACAGGAAGACAAGAAATAGTAAAACTAAGCCAACAATAACCAAGAAAATAAAATCAAACCAAACTTGAAAAAAAAAAAAAGAAAGAAAAAAAGAAAAAAAGCCACAACTTAAGAACTTAATATGACTACCTTTGCAATCGGCATTACAATCGTTCGGAATGCAGCAAGATACTCAGCATCTCCCATAGGGGGATTGACGCCACCAGACCAGGCAATATTGACATTGAAGCCAACACCTTTATTTTCTCCAGACTGTAAAATGAAAAAATAGATTGTTTCCACAATATTTCAGGTGAATGGTATGTATTGCTAGACGCAAAATTAATGAGTGAAGATTACCTCTGTAGGTCCTCCTGTGCCTGGGAAAAAGTTACCATCATCATGACGGTGGATAGACAAATAAAGTACTCTTGGATCATCATAAAACATTTGCTGTGTTCCATTGCCATGATGAACATCCTGTACAATGACAAAGATACTTAAGATGTTCTAAGAAATAAAAGAGAAAAGTTTAATAAATCCAAAGAAAAAGTATTCTCACTTACCCAATCCACAATAAGAATCCGTTGAAAATTAAGGTTTTGCTGTACTAGTCTAGCAGCAATCGCTACAGAGTTAAAGAAACAGAAACCCATAGCTTGGGACGGTTCTGCATGATGGCCTGGAGGTCTTACAACTGCAAAACCATTTTTAATATCTCCAGTTGCAGCTGAAGTAAAAGATAAATATATGAAGTTCTATGTAACACTATTGCAAAATATAGAATAATAAGACAAGAACCCAACATCTTACTCTTATATGCAAGGTCAATCACGCAACCAGCAGCCATCCTTGCAGCAGGTGCAGTATGCAGCTCATTCCAGGTGGTATCAGAATCTACACCCACACCACCACAAGGTAAACGCACAAAGCTCTTAATGGGGAGCTGAGCAAGCTTGCTCATATCTAACTTTTGACGATTCAAGGGGTTTGTACCTAAAAGAGTGATAAAAATGGGTATAATCATAAGCTGTTCATTGACAAAATACTCTCACAAAGTAGAATGTGTGAACAAGAAATATAGGAGCTGTTTCATACCAAATAGCAAAGAATGAGCTTCACTGTGACACACTTTCAACTCCTCGAGTGATGCTTTCCTTGCCCTCACTCTGTCACAGCGTTGTACAAGTCCAGTCTCCAATAAACGAGCCCATACACTTTGGAGTCGTCCACTATGTTCAGGATGAGATGAGTTGTCCCCACAAGTACATGCATGTTTCAACATAGTGTTATCAAATGCAAGTCCCGTTGTGAGCCTGTGCACACCACTATAAAAGAAAGTTACTTCATTAGTGGAATTAATAGGTGAGATAAAGCAGTCACTAGATAATATTCAAACCTTTCGAAACATTGACGAACCTAGATATTTTGGGTGTAGTGCCAGCACTTGACACCCCAATAGGCATGCTTCCAGCACCGTCCGTAGTACCCAGTGCCACCAATGGACTTGAAAGGGCACGAGATAATGGACGAGCTCCGTGAGAGCGAGGAGTAAACGCAGAACCTAGAATGCGTGAGCATATTTCACAGTCTTATATTGTTGGAATCACATAATAAAATAATTATTGGAATGGAATAACAGCTATTATTTCAAGCTTTAGAAAATACACAAGAATAAGAATAGATGGTTCTTTCATGTGGGTTATTACCTTAAAGACAAATCTATGCTCTCCCTATTGAGTTAAATCTTTTATCTCAATAAATTTCGTTTTTAAAATAATAAAAAGATAATACAGACCTTCACTGATCTGCAATGTGTGTCTCATTCTTAGATCTCTCTGCTGCTGTAAAAATTCTCGTTGCTGCTTTGACATTTCATGCTCTTCACTCCTCCTTTCTGTCAGATCAATCACCTCTGCATTCTCATCAGTTTCATCCAACTGTCCTCCACTACTACTAGTAGACAGTCCTCGACTGTTTGCTCGAGTTAGAACCGTCTGACGAATTTGCTAAACAAAGAAGACTGCTACAGAAACACAGCTGAGGAGGGAAATAAGAGCTGATATGTATATCGATAAGATTCAGTACGTACCTGTTTTAAAAGATTGTGCTGAAATGATTGTTGTTTTTCTTGCAGCAGGTATTCATCATAATTTCCGTGCTGAGGAACAACAGGTAGTCCACTCCCAGTTAACATGGGATGACCAAGAGGCAAAGGGGCAGACTGGGTGCGTCCCAAAGGTCGATGGCCTTGCTTGTTGAGACGTGCATGGGCCACCTTGACAGAGAGACAACATGAAGCCGATATGCTAAAAAGACAGATCTAATCAAACACTATCACTCTTAGGAACAAACCTGAGAATCAGTGATTGGTGGATGATAGGGTGTGGGGATAACTGGAGCGCCTGCACCCACAGTTACTTGCCCACGGGCCTGTTCAAGGCTCTGCATCTGCTTGTGAATATAGCCCGGTGATGTTGGGTTTGAATAATCTCCTTCCAAGACTGTCAAAAATTTAAAAGAAGTTGAAAGAATATAAGGGACTGGTGGGTTGCCAAGGCTCAAGTCTTACTGTGAAATACATAGACCCACTCATGAAACACAAAAAAGATTTCAGCTTACCAGGAAGAGTAGGGTAAAATGGAAGTGTGCCAGGCATCATCTGCCCAGTCAAAGGCATGCCTAACCGAGCAGTGAAGGCGGCGCGTACCTCAGCCTCAGAAACAGGTGCCAGCTTTCCTCCATCCTGAAACAAGAACTGAATCTGAATATCACCCATATTGGTTCAATGGAAAAAAAAAAAAAAAAAAAAAAATTCTGAAA
>CABIKL010000113.1:0-31255 GCA_902196195.1 Aptinothrips rufus | reverse complement strand
CCCCCCCCCCCCCCCCTCACCCACACGCGCACCCATACTCCTCTCCTCCCCCAACACTCTCTCTCCTCTCTCTCTCTCTCTTGACGGTAAAGAGGCACGCGCCGAGTTTTGCTGGTAAATGAGGCAATATGTTCCCTGTCAACGGATACAAACACAAATAATGAAAAGGAAAAAAAAAAACCTCCCGCCACCCCATCCCGTCATCCCACTGCCCCTCCTTGCAGGACTACTTGACACTCCAGGCATGTCCCAGCCTCGGGGTCCAGCCGCCCCGCGCCCCGCGCCCCGCCCCCCGCCCCCCGCGCCCCGCTCGCCTAGCTCGAGCTGATTCTCGTGGGCTGGGCCCCTGGGGCCCTGTGATGGCTCCTCCTTAAATCGCGAGGGGCTCTCGTGCAGGCCGGGCGTGGCGGGGCGTGGCGGGGCGTGGCGGGGCAGACCAGAGCACCAGCAGCATCACAACCCCATTACAGTCCAGCACGGCGTCACGCGGCATAGAATGATGACAATAAAACCGAGAGACCTGTGACCTCGCGGCGAGTCTACTTCCCTACGATTTATCTCCCCTGGATAAATTACACCGAGTGTTCTGAATGTGTGGCTTACTCCTTACATCTGAAGGAGAAGTGATAAGAGCTCACATGACATGGTCGTCGTAAAAAAAAAAGTTATCATTCCAAATCTTTTAATATCTTGAAATTGTGTTCCTATACGTCCACCTGCCTGTTGCTAAATGTTAGCACAGTCAGGGGCTCGTTCCGTCCCGCACCATTTGTCGCGAACGACAAGGTTAAGTTAGGTTAGGTTAGGTTAGGAGAATCGAAAAAAAAATCCCGCCAAGTGTAAGCTTGGTAGACGAGACCCCCCACCCACCCCAAACCGACACAAGTTTCATCGGCACTGATTGTCAGTGGCATGCGGGGCAGAGCCCGGCAGAGCCCGTGCAGAGCCCGTGCAGAGCAGAGCCGTGTGTGATGTCGATCGCAGGGCACCACAGGCATGCCATGCCAGGTTGTAGCCAGCTGTAGCCAGGCCAGCTGTAGCCAGGCTGCAGCCTGACGGGGACAGGCGTGAGCCACGGGCGGCACGGCGCCATTGCTGCCATGACTGCGGCGAGTCTTCTTTTACTCGCCTCCGCCGCTAGCTTTGTCTCTGGTGAGTCCTGGGATAAGCCCCCCCCCTCCCCCCCCCCAGCCCCATATCCGTCAATTCTCTGTCAAAATCTAACTTTTGGTCGACTTTTATTGTCTATATATTAAAATAGAATGTCTTTTAATTTGACGTCGAAGTGTAGTCGACCTCTGCCATCAAAGACTGACTAACGACCATCCATTTAGACTGCTCTTTTCTGCTCTCCCCGCTGAAACGAACAGAGCGTGGGCCAACATTTATTTGGCGGACGATAACGAGGGTAGGCGAGGTTAAGTTTGATGATGATGATGTTCTGTCGCCTCTTAGCGGACTGCCCGCCGCGGAGTGCCGAGACCTGGGAAAACAATGAGAGGACCCAAGTGCTCAGTCAGTACGACAGGTACAACATGCGATGTCCCAACGTCGACATCGCCGTGCTTCCACAACGCATACAAGTGGTAAACCCGTCCGGTATACGTCAAGTTAGCCTTTTGTCTCGTTTGCCACACAGGAAATAAGATTATTTTGCCATTTTTATTTTTTAATCCGGGCAGGATCGTGACCTGGGCCACGCGATGATGGAAGTAGGAATCAACATGGTAAGCGTAACATTTCAGATTTCCGAACAGACACAATCACCGATGCAACCTAACTGGATCGTATCCCCCCCCCCCCCCCCCCCCCCCCCCCGAAGTAACAAGTGTCACGGTTGTGTTCCAGGTTTGGACTGACCCCTCCATCGTCGTCGAATCGACGGACTCGATAATAATGTTCAATACCAGCGAAATATGGACGCCTAAATTGATATCTTTCAGGTAACTTACGAATGATTAAGAAAAAAGTTGTGCATAGTAAAGCTAAGGCGGATTTTAGTCGTTTCGTGAAAACTATCGAATTTGCGTCACGGTAGCCAACGGCAGTATTTGGTGGTAGCTTTCTTACCCGAGCCAGTTTTCCATATGTATTTTTCCTGCCCTCCGAAAAAGGCGAGAAAGCCAGTTGGTAGCAGTAGGAGTGTCGCCCGCCGCTCGGCGCTAGTTCGCAGCGCTCCCGCTAGGTTGCGCCAGCGTCCGGCTGCGGCTCTTTCCAGACTCCAATTTCGTCTTTTACTTAATTTGGGTGCGTGTTTCAACATTTGCGGTTTCCGGTTCGCTATTTTAAAGTCATGAACGAAAGTATTCTTTTGACCTTTGTACTTGACGGGAAGGATGGATTCAAGGATGAGTTAATCAACTAGGCGTGATCTCCAGCAAGCCTCAGTCGACTCTTTCGCCATCTCCCCTCACGTCGGGCTTCCTGCACGCGTCCACGGGCTCGGGCACCGTGTCGCTCTACTTCACCACCACCCTGATGGGACTGTGCGACGACATGCCAGACGGCGGCTGGCCGCGCGACATGCTCCACTGCAACTTCATCCTCCAGCCGGCCACCAACGAGCACTTCAACCTGACGGACAAATCGCCGCTCAAATTGATGAACATCGTAAGTCCACGCGGGATAACCTCTTGCACCAATTAGGGGCAGTCAAGACACACATGCTTAGAAGGAGGTTGGGGGAGAGGGAGAGAAGAGTCTCGGCGAATAATTGCCTCAGATCAATAAAACGGGAAACGTTAGGCAAGAACAGACTTTGAAGAAGGGGGGAGAGGAAATCCATGCTACCAGCTGGAGCTTTACCTAGTTTATGGACCGTCCCTTACAAAAAAGGGCAGTCCAGGATGAGGATAGTACAGACTACGAAGTCCACAGTAGGAGGAGCAGTGGAGTGGTGGTTCAAACCAGCGGGTGGAAACCCAGGCGGCTGAGCGTGGGCTATGCGGTAGACACCCACACAGAACACAAAACTCACTATGAGGTCAGAATGAAGCAAACACCTCAGCGAGACCTCATTTCCGAGTACCACAATGACTTCATTATGAGGTCAAAATGAGTTTGAACTGAGGTTCGTGTTCTGTCTGGGACACGTGCCAGACAGTCGGCCAGCGCTGAAAGTCCCTACAGCGAGGAGTGTAATCTAGATTGATTTCTACTAATTGCTCCTAGGCGGCGATACAGGGCACCATGCAGCGCATGTCGGCGTGGCGGCTGCTGTCGCTGGACACGGGTATCTTCCACGGGGAAACGATGCTGGTGCACGCCGAGCTGCAGCGGCTGCCGTCGCAGCTCGAGGCCGAGGTGGTGCAGCCCTGCGTCCTGGTCAGCGCCCTGATCCCCGCCAGCGCTGCACTGCCGGCCTGGAGCAGCGCGCGACCCGTCCTGCTGGTCACCGCCCTCTTGCTGCACTCCGTGCTCATGCTGTCCCTGCCCACCCTGATCAACGACCTCCCGGGGGGACCCCCTCGCAACTGTAAGTGACTCGCTCTGCCTCCTTGTCAGCTTGCTCTTCTCTCAGTCAATTGTACGCAAGTAGAAAAATCAAATAATTATTTTGTTTCCGGAACGTGGCGGCCGTGACGTCAGATCCAGCCACCTCCATTCCTGCCTCACCCCCGCTATTGCCCGGACTCTGACCGCCACGTTTGGGACACATTTCTTACTTTCTTCTACGAAGTCTGCACAGCTCAAGTCGTCTATTGATTATCCTGTGGTAGTGCTGCTGTACCGCGACTCGGGCCTGTTGCTGCTGGTGGTGGTCCTGCAGTGGCTGCTGTCCGCGCGGCTAGCGTCGAGGAGGCGGCCGATGAGCAGTCGCTTGCAGACCGTGGCGCGGGCGTTCTCCAAGCTGCGGGGGGTCCTACTCTTGCCGGACATCCCCGCCGTGCCCGCCTTCCCCAAGGACACCTCCCGCCGGCACACCACAGACGATGAGGTGCGAATGCAGCAGCACCTCAGATTTTCTTCTCAGAAAAGGACTAATGTTCCGGTGTTATAAAAAGAATCAATACGAACAGTCGTCAGTTACGCATTGCCTACACATTGTGTTTCTGTTTTATTTCAGAGTGTTGGGATGTCGGAAGTACTGGACAGGTTAACCTTCCTCGTCGTTGCTGCTTGCTATGTCGCCGCCGTGATAGTCAGTCTTCAGTAAATGGGACTTATGTGCGTGTCTGAGAAAATATATTCCATGATAAAAAAAAATTCATTTCGTTTTCATTTCGTTTCATTGAAGAGCTGCACTGTTTCATCTCAATATTTCTATACCACTAAAATGATCGACAATTCAAAACATGCTGCAGCGTTACGCTTGATATCGTTTTTTGGTATGGAAATCAACGAAACTTGGGCCGGAAATAGAGGAATTAACAAAGTTCAACTGCGTATCAACGGGACCGTATCGTTATCATTCTCTTCACTAGCTCTTAATCTTACGGAAACCGATAAAAATACTGATAGCAATAGATAAAGTACCTGACGCCGCAAGTAGCGACACGCGACACGACATTTGGTTGGCTTTCCCTCTCCCCCCCCCCCCCCCCCCCCCCCTCCTCCACCCCTGCCCCCAGGCAATGGAGATAATGGGAGGAAGCAGAAGTTTAAAAGTGTTTTTTTAGTCGTAGGAAAGATAGAACTGAGTTTTATACGAAATAATTAAAATGGCAGGGTTTTCAGACTACCATCTAAAATGTGTATACTTCATGTCAGCTTTGGTGAGAATATTTACGATGATATTAGTCTGCCCATGCTAGGTTAGGAATCCCCAGTTGTTATTTTAAAACTAATTTTCCAGTATTTCCATCATATGATATGAAGAATGCATCTCAAATAATGCTTCTTGGTAGTGTAGTTGCAGAATTTTCAATTTGATAACCATCGCAATTCTGCCTATGCGTAAAGACAATCTTTAAAACAACTCATTATCACATCAAATATTTCCTCTGTTATTTTCAGGACATATTTTCAGTAGGCCTTATCATTCCTCTCTTTTCACCATATTTAAGATCCATTGGGGCTTCACATTTTGCCATTGGAATGGGTACTTCCCTGTATGGTGCTGCACAGTTGTTCTCTAGTCCTCTTGTGGTAAGAATGAATCCAATATTACTTTTACATTTTAGGAGTTTCACTACATCTAATAATTTGTCATTTAAGAAACATGTTGATTTTCCCTTCTTTTTCCTCGTACCCCAGGGAAGTTGGAGCGATCGGAATGGGCGGATCTCAGTGCTTTCTCTGTCGTTGGGTGCATGTGCATTCTGCTACTTTGTGCTGGGACAAATCAACTCCGTACTGATAATACTACTTCTCCGATTGCTTCTAGGTACATGATTCTCAATGAGGTAAAATTTTAACTTGTTGCCAGAATTCTGTTCTCAACAGTTTTTCCCTCTTTTTTTTCAGGCTGTTTTAAGCATACCCAAAGTTTATGCAAATCTATTATTGGTGATGAAATTCCACCTCATCAACAGGCTGGAGCCTATGGAAAACTTGCTGCCATTTCTGGAGTAGGCTTTATAGTTGGACCAGTTTTTGGAGGTCATATTGCTGATTATGAGCATGGATTTTCGTACATCACAACCATCATCACGGCATGTTTTTTCATCAACATAGGTATGAATGCGACCTCCAGAGATTTTTATTACAATTTTATTCTCTGTGCTTTAATGGAAATATTCTTCTGACAGCCATTGCTCAGACACTCCCTATTTCCCATCATCAGAAGAATAAAACAAGCAGCAATATTTGGGGCCTTCAAACCGAGCTGAAAAGAGTCATAACGCATTTGAAGAGCATAAATTGGAGTAAACATAAGAAAGTGCTCTTCCTCAAATTTATCCATGTATTCACAATGTCTTTCTATTATAATAATTATTCCGTGTATTTGCTGGAGAGGTATGGTTTGACATCAAAGTCTATAGGGTACCTCATCTCATTCCAGTCACTAGTTGGCTCGGCAGCAAGCTTGCTTTCTAGTCAAATACATCACTTATATGAATGGTGGTACCCTCCACAACGTGCCTCTGCTGTGGAGATAGTTCATTGCTCTATAGTGGTAGCAGCAGCCCTCCTCGGTCTTAGCTTTGCAAGTACTGTCACAGTATTGTTACTTTGGCTGATTCCCCTTGCATCAGGAGCAGCACTTCTGCGCACCTTGACAACGGAGCTGTTAGTTCAATCGTCCCTGCCACAGGAACGTGGATCGCTGCTTGGTGTAGCACACAGCTTTTCAGCACTGTCACGGCTGTGCACCCCTCTGATAGCTGGTGTTGCTTCTGATATGTATGGCACCGTAGCAGTATCCTTTTTAAGTCAAATGATGGCAACAGCTGGAGCTTTTTCTGCACATTTTCTACTGAAAGGGGAATATCTCCAGCATTATACTTGAAACTGTATCCCTTCAGACAGTATTTAAATGAAGATTCAATATCGAAGAATTTAAGATTGCCTTATCATTGCTTATTTACATTATCATTGTAAATAGTTCAGCTAGCTTTTATCTTTGCTTTTGAAATTTTCCAAGCAATCCTTTCGGGCGCCATTGGAGTAGTGTGCCGTACAGCGACTGAAGAGAATTCTGTTCCCTCTTTCATCATGTTTCTGGGGACCATACCACAATTAAAATCACATTTTCAGAAAGAAAAAAAATGTACACTTGTTTCCTGTTTTAAAAATTGACTTCTGAACTATAAGTGTTAGCTTGAAGATATTGCTGCAAGGAAGCTGGTAATTTTACACCTACTATGTAGGATTACCATGATCAGACACCAAAAGCTTTGGAAATTTTTTAAAAAGTGTGAGATTGTAAACGATGTGTAACTTCACACATATAATTTAAGTACAAGTGAGTCTGAGTAGGATAATAAATGTGATAATTTGAAACTTAAAAAGAAGCAATTTATTCAGTGATAAGATGGATGTTCCAAACAATGTAAACACAGTATCACAGAATATGAAGTCTTATTTAATGCAGAGAACACAGACAGAATTAAAAATTTACAGCAAAAATATTTAAGTTAGGTATAGAGATTATGAATATAGAATGAATTGGGGAAAATAATTAAAAATAGATGAGCAATTCACCAAGTATTTATGAACGCAAACAAAGCATGATAGCACAGCAAAGATCAGACATTTGAAGGTATTCACTAGCACCATCCTGTAATCTCTGGCTGCATATCTATGGGGACAAGAAAACATATCATGAATACTTTCAGTAAGAAATGAGTTATGTACCAGAACAACTTATACAAGGATACGAGATATACACTTACAGCCAACTTCTCACAGATGGTGGCTTTCTGTTTATCATTCAAATCCTCCGACATGACAATTTGGAGATGTAGTTGCTCTAGCAACTGAAAAATGAGACAAGAAGACTGATAAATTTCATTTTTAACAATTAAAAAACAGTTGAAGAACAGAAGTCCAGCATTACCTGGCCTGCAGAATATCCTTCCATGATAAATTGGTCCAAGTATTCTGTCACCTTGTAATAATCAACTGTTGCACACACTTCCATTAATCCATGAAGCCACTTTTCAGGCACTACACCCATCACCTCCACCACATCATTCGAAGTGATTGCTGAAGATTCATCTTTGCCTTTTAGTCGGGCACAAGACTGAAGGCATGTGATAGCTCGTCGTAAGTCTCCACCAGCAGCATTAATTAAAGAGTGCAATGCATCCACTTCAACATTCACATTTTCTTCCTGAGCTATAAAATTGAGCCTTTCAATAATTTTTTCTGCACCTGCAAAACGAATCTACATAACAACCTGCTTTATGCTTAGTAATACAAAAGTATCAACAAAAGCAGTATCCCCACATGTCTCACCAAGGGGCTTGAAACGAAATTTGGTGCACCTAGAAGTGAGAGGCTCAATTATCCGACTGACATAATTGCACACAAGACAAAAGCGAGTGGTGCGAGTTTGTCTTTCCATGGTTCGTCTTAGAGCAGCTTGAGCAGCATGCGTCATAGAATCTGCCTCATCAAGAATTACAATCTTGAAAGCAGGGCATGGTCTTCCACTGCAACATGAGACAGAAAAAAAGAGAATTGTAAATGCAAAATTAGTAATTCTACTTTAAAAGAAATACAAAGAATGCTTTAAAAAAAAAAATGTATGTGCTTCAGTAAAATATTGTTGTCATTCGACTGGCAGCCTTTCCATGGTGACTAGAGACAGGTACTGTTATAAGACAAGCAAGATCAGTCTCTTTCCATTAGTAATGCTTTCTGATATTAAATATATAACATAAATAAAATCATAAGGCACTACTGACAGACAGCTAGACCGAGCCTGCAATTTGTATGCCATAATAGGAGGACATCAGACGCACTATAGCAACAACACCCTGAAAATTTGGCAACACTATCTGCTTTACTGAGACATTGACCTGAAGCGACTAGCAGGCCAAAGTAGGAAAAATAAAGCAGCAGTAACTGAACAGTAGTCATCATAGCGACACATCCAGTGTCAAACCTTTTACTATTCATCATGAGCACAAGCAAAGACTTAACAGAACTTTCTGCTCATTGGAATCACATTCATGCTACACAGCAGAAATTACAATCAGAATACAAATTATAAATGCCTGCAAAAAGTCATTACAGATGTGCAGTAAATTGTAACTGCTTTAAGCAACAGGATAATTGGGCATAAGCAAATGTGTAGGAAAACAAAATAGGAATAAAAAGGGGGGAAATGTCACCCTGTTAATAAAGGATTGGTAATTCTTGAACCAAACCTCTGAGTTGCAGGGTAATCTGTGATTTTTAATATCTGGCCACTGGTTCTGACTCACAATAAAATGAGAAAGACGTATCTGAGCCAGGCACAGATGGAAAACTTCAACTGGTATTGAGCACGAATGTTATCTAGCTGAGCTAATGCCCCAGCAATTGTACAAATATTTCCCTACACCTCACACTTACTCAGGCCTTATTCCGCTTGCTGAAAGCTGGGCAAAAGACTTGACCTTGTCTCGTATGACTTGAATTCCTCTCTCATCAGATGCGTTCAGCTCTAAGATTCTGGAAAACATGAAAGAAGAGTATGTTTCAGAACACATCATGAACTGCGTCAAGCTGAAAAGAAACTGTGCTACTCAAGAACTTACCTATCTCGAAACATATCACCAAACAGCTGCCTTGCGGCAGCCAGGATAGTGCTAGTTTTGCCGGTTCCAGGTGGCCCGTACAAAAGAAGATTAGGCAGATCAGCCCCAGAGAGACATTGTCTGAGGACAGCCACAACTTCACCTTGTTCTACGACATCATCGACCGTCCGCGGCCGACTAAAACACACAAATGCCCTTGAATGTCAAAGACTGAAAGATGAACGAAAGATTTCAACAAAAATAGAAAGAAAGCATGTATGAAAGACTACGACTGGAGAAGCCAGTAGAAGTGCGGTAACTCACTATTTCTCAACCCATGGTGTTGGTCTGTTGCCTCGTTTCTGTCCCTTGGAAGATGCCTTTTCTCCTGAAGGACCGGCTCCACTACCAGCTCCCAGCTTCCCAGTTTTCAAAAAACTTTGCATTTTTATTGGAGCACTGAGAGGTTAGAAAATAAATTATGTTGAAGATATTTCGCGCCAAGTCGCGCCCATGGTCGCGCCAACGTGCATCATTTTGCATCCCCCCCCCCCCCCTTCAGATCAGCCAATCAGAGCGATCAGAGCACCGGCACTATTCGCAGGTAACCGGCTGACGACGGCAGATTGTTGATTGTGTACATTTATACCAATTTATACATCTCTTGAACCGTTTCTGACTTTCTGACTTGTGAGAGCAATCTTCAACAGCTATTGCTGATTGTTGACAGAAGGTCGACAGACGTCCATGCCGTACTTTATTGAAATTTTTAAGGTCTTGTAAAATCAACTCACAAATTAACCCAACAATTACAATCACAATTTTCGTTTGCCTACTTTTTTCAAGAATATCTAATTTAATTGTTGTCATGTAACAGCGTATATCAATTCGAATAATTTTCTCTTTTTTCCGAAGTTTACATCAGGAACATGGCTGCTAGAGTGAAGCAAGAACCAGTTTCACCCACATCTGGCTCAAGCCGAGAAATATCCAGTCCTCCTCCCATAAATAATTCTACCGATACATCCGGCCTCACCGCCGATGGAGATGAAGATGCTGTCGATAATTCCGATACAAATGTTGATCGAGAGAAAAGGTAAAAAATAAAACATGACGGAAAGGAAACTTTAGAAATTGTTTACGTCACCTGTCGCGTCACCTTGCCCCCTTTGTAATCTGGTCTATTTGTACAGGATTCTCTCTCTATTGCAATCGAGTTCAAGAGGTATTTCAGACAAGGATATACAAAAAGAATTACCTGATTTGTTGCCACAAGATAGAGCACTTATCATTAACAATCTGCTGAAGCAGGTAAAGTGCAAATGGATGTTGTAGACGTCATTTTTTTTTTATCCATATTTATAGTTGACAATTTCAATAGCTTTATAATCCAACTACAAAAGTGATTCTAAAATTCTGGTTCCAGGGCTATCTTGAATTATTCAACCAAGGAAATAAGTTAGTTTACAAATACAAAGAACCATCATGTCCTTCCAAAATAAAAGATGCTGATAATGAAGAAAAAATTGTTTATAGCATAATTGAAAAGGCTGGAAATAAAGGGATTTGGATGAAAGATCTTAGGATCGAATCCAACCTCATGCAACCTCAAATCAACAAAATTTTGAAAAACCTTGAAAATAAAAATATCATCAAGTCAGTGAAAAGTGTTTCTGTAAGTATTTTACATTTACTTGTATATTATTTCATATTGAAGATAGTGCTAAAGGCTGAGAATGGAATACTAGTATTTTGGTTATCTACTGTGCTTTTGCACTTATCTATGATTGTATGGCATTTCCAGTAAAAATTTAAATATTTGGCTCATTTTGGATTCCTGTCAACAGCTGCTTTTAAGAACTTTTGTGATCATTGCAGGTATTTAGTAATCTCATGTTTCTCATCTGTTTTTCTCACCAACTGTTTCAATTTTTTCTTTGTTTCAGGCTTCTAAAAAGAAAGTTTTTATGCTATATAGCTTGGAGCCCGATAGTTCAGTAACTGGAGGAGCCTGGTATAATGACCAGGATTTTGAATCGGAATTTGTTGATGTTTTGAACCAACAGTGCAACAGGTTTCTTCAGGAAAAAAAAGTAGCTGTTCAGAATTGCAAAGACGGACCCATAGCTGCTCAAAACATGGCAAGCGCTTCCTCAGTTGATGTATGGGAGTTCATTTCGAAGCTTAAAATAAGCAATGTAAGGGTCTCAATTTACTGTTTAGTTTTTGATTTAATGTGATGTGCAGTTGATTTTAATTTCCTATTTGTGACAGGTGCCACTGTCAGTTGGTGATATTGAAACCATCTTGAATACATTGGTTTATGATGGCAAGGCTGAAAGGACTTTGTTAGCTGATGGAAATTATATGTATAGAGCTGTGGAATCTCTGCTCCCTCCTCCTGGCATAGTCCGTACTCCATGTGGATTGTGTCCGGTAATTATTATTTGGTTTCCTTCCATTTATAAAAACAATGTTAAATACCCAAGATTCTCATCTACATAAATTCTTTCCAGGTCTTAAGCAAGTGCAGTGATATTGGATCAATAACTCCTACAGTGTGTGTTTATATGACTGATTGGCTGGGATAAGAAATGATCCACAAGTAAAATACTGTTATTCTCAAAGAAATAGTTTATTATATTTTGTAAGTGTTGACCAAATAAAATTTAAAACTGAATCCAACTAAAAAAGGTTTATGTTAAAATTTCCTGTTTCATGCCATAAGTGGGTTTGCCACCTAGGATATAAACCTACCTAGGACTTAAAACTACAATGGACATATCATGCTTCAAAAAAGTAATGTTCATGAGTAGAATCTCAGTTAAAATTAAATCTAATGATATTCAAACTTTGCCACTCCTTGTCCTGGGTGAAGGAGTTGATGTCTGAGACCTTAGGGATCGACGAGAAACCTCACTTACAGGAGAATCTTTGTTGGGTGTTTTAGTGCGCATCTTCTTTACTGGTTGAGAGGGAGAGGAATCACTTGGTGTTTGGCTTCCTTGCTTTTGAGAGCGGCCACGCCCAGAGAGAGTTCCAGGGGAATCAAGATCACCCTCAAACCCTTCAGAACTGGAAGACTTCAAAGCTTTGGCTGGACGTTTCTTGGATGCTAGCGTTTTAACTCCATTGACTTCATTTTTGAATCTAGCAGATGAGCGACGAGCTGGAGAAGGTGATGAGTCAGAATCCGAGCTGATTTTCTTTGAATCCCTGGCAGGACTTTTGACAATTTTGTTTTGCTGAATTTGATTCATTTTAGCTGCAGACACAGGGGGTGACTCATTTGACTGAGAACCTTCTTCAGATGATGCAAAATTACGTCTTGTTTGGGGACGGTCTGAAGAAGGCGTCTTTGATTGAACAGAATTAATATTGCGTGGTGGTGTTCTATCAGCATCCGAACTGGAAATACTTCTCCGCAGTGCTCTTACTCGCATATTATCAGACCCATCTGAAGACAGTTTCTCTATGCCCTTCACACGCTGTCGAACATGTGTTGCAGTTGGGCCTGGTGATCCATCTGAATCAACATCAGAGCTTGAAGACTGACCATATTTCCGCTTTGACGATACAGCTTGTCCAGGTGATGATTCTTCATCTTGTGATTCAGAACGACCCTGTTTTCTGGTACGACGAGTGGGGACACTCTCCGTCGATGACGCTTTAGATGATTGAGAAGAAGTGCTCGGCTGTGCAGATGAAGATCTATCTTTCCTCACACGACCAGACCTTGATGGTGAAACAGGAGAGGCATCTGAATCAACTTCAGAGCTGGATGCCTTGCCAGATGGACCACCTGCCTTTCTTGTGGAAGAGCTGTTGTCACCAACCTTACTGTGAGAGAGTCTTCCTCTTGTGGCGAGAAGAGAAGAATCAGACTCATCAGGTCCAGAACTTGGTGATTTTGAGGCTTGGGCACTCCCCTTTTCTTTTGACCTCCTCATATTGGTAGCAGGCGAATTTTGCACATCTGAATCTGAACTCTTTTCATTAGATGAGCCCCTTGTCAGTCCCTGACTTCTCCTGGTCTGATTTATTTTTCGTAGCTGTGCAGCTGATGAAGGAGGTGAATCAACAGATTGCCTCTCATCCTGGAATGTAACACTGCGTCTCATTCTAGACTGAACAGGAGGAGTCTGTCCTGGAGAAGTTAAGCTTGATGTCTGAGAAACATGTGCAGCTGTACTGCTATCTGTATCACTGGCTGTTGTCGATGCCTTTTCTGTGACTTTCACGTTTTTCTTGGATTGTTTAGTTCTGGGCAATTTTTCAGTTACAGGAGATGCCACAGAATCGGGCTTTGAATTTTGGCTCTCCCTTGAAACTAAGTTTTGGAAAGTTTTGAGAGAAGCCCCTTTTTCAGTAGGATTGATCTGTCTCCTGGAGGAAGATGGTGAAGTGGTATTTGTTCCTTGCTTGACTTTCTGTGCTGAACTGGACTGGTCCTCCTTTCCAACATTCTTCTTGTTCCTCTTTGCTGAAGCACTGGTAGGCACTAAAGTTTGTTTTTCTTTGCTGGGCATTTCATCATTCTTCGCATTCTTCACATTTTTGCGTTTTTCTTGAGATTTTGCTGACGACTGTTCCTCTACTCTTCCACCTGCCTTTCTTCTCTTAGGGAGTGGAGAAACTGAGTCACTATCACTCGAACTTTTAACATCATTTTGAGCGCTGGATCGCCGAACTGCCCTCTCGTTAACTCGTTTCTTCGGTTCAGGAGGAAGCTTGAAAATCCCGTCTCTAGATACACCCTTTTGTAGCTGTAACTCTCCTTTTAACTTGGCAGTGGTGCTTTCAGCACTTTCCTCCTCAAAAACATCGTCGTCACCGTCCTCATCTTCAGCTGATCTGCAAGATTCAAGAACACGTATTTAGGTTATTATTATCTTAAGCAACAAATTAAAAAAAAAAAAGGGTGGGAAAAAAAAGGAAGAGAAAGAGAGTAGTAACTTTTTGAATGGAATGGAAGTTTGTAAAGAAAAGTTCTTACTGGCTTTGTGGAGGACTTGGAGGAATGACAATGTGAGAAATCATTGAAATGGACTTCTGTGAATTATCTTCATCTTCATCATCGTCATCTTGTTCATCAGCTTCCTTTTCAGCAATTAAAGTATGCATATGAGGGTTTAGTATCTGTGGGTAAAAAGGTTAGAGTAAACATATCACAAAAAAATTGCAATGTTGTCCAGATGATTACAGAAGGTTTTACAAATATCAAGGACTTACTCGAGCCAGATTGTTTCCTTTTCTTGAAATCTGAGCATCCGATGCATTAGAGTTATTAGTGGTTTGGGTTCCTTCCAGTTGGCTTGCAGCAGCAGTGTTGTCAACTTCTTCAGTACGCATTGTAACATTATCAGTCACATTTTCAATTAACTGACTGAACTTCTCCATACAGCGCAAAAAACGCTTCTCTTTAGAACATCTGAAAATCTGAAGGAAAAAGAAAGGGAAACAATGATTGAATGGTCCAAGACCTGTGCTGAGTTCTCTAATTTACATTCTAAGTACAAAAAACCATAATTACCTGTTTGACATTTTTAGTTAAAGTCTTCAGTTCCTCACAGAACACAGCATCCTCTAAAGAAAGTTCAAGTTGGGAAAGTGCTTTCAGGAGAACACCGATGTTGGTAGTATCATCACCACAATCCATTATTTCATTGCATATTGAGATGGCCATATTATTGTGTATGTGGCTTGTCTGTAATGAGAGAGTTTGATAAATATTTAGTACCATTAAAAAACGTTTGACTTATTGAAAACTGAAGAAGTATACAGACCTTAGAATGAAACTTGTTGACCCCTGGTCTAGTGAGGCTAGTGAAAAGAAGTGCCACACTGTCTTGATCAATTTGAGTAAGAGGACTAGTGACTGGAGCCTGCATAAGAGTTCGTAAAGTTGGCAAAAATGCCTGTTCAAGGGTTTCTTGACTGCGTGGGCAGTGGGACGCATAAACATTTAGAAAGACACCAAGAGGTTGACGGAGTGTCTCGTCACCCTCTGAAAGAAATAATGCATATCACATATTAAACATGATGCAATTCAAGAACACAAATTGGATTATAAGAGGAAGTCATGTTTTTAAAGGATCTGTGTGTGCTCACCTGTAACTGGGCTATACCACATCAGAATTAGCCGAGACAGCAAGGCTGATGAAGTAATACGGCAAGCATGTAGAAGTTTGTATAGGCCCTCCATAGCCACATTGCGCATAGAAGTAGACTAGAAAAACATTTAAAAAAATTGAAATATTAAAACATGATTTAAAGGGACAATTCTAAACCTCCAATCATCTAAAATCACCAAATGCAAAATGGTCTCTAAAAATATCAATTAATTTATTACTTCATTTAAAAAAAAAGAGTGCACAAAGAAACTTACAGCACTGTCCAGTAAAGATGTTAACATTGAAATTAAGTTCGATGTATTTCCACTCGATCCACTAGAAATAGTTGTTTGGGATTCTTGGTTTTCTTCCTCCTCTGTATCAAACTCATCATCAAACATATCAGTAACAAACAAATTTTTCTTTTTCTTTGACTTTTTTTTGGCAGATGCATCACCTGGGGAAAGGAAATTAGTCGACTTTATTACCAGAAGATGAACAAACGAGAGGAGAGAGGGGGGCTTACACATACCATTTTCTTCTTGAATTTGGAATGTTTCCAGACCATACAGAAGCAGAAGATCAAAAGTAACTTTTAGAGCAACTTCACAGACTTCATCATTTGCAATCTGAAACAAAATGATCATACAAATGTTGAGGCTTGTCGCACATGGAGGTAAAAAGTAAATTCTCTTTCACATTAAAAAGACATTTATTTACCTGGAAGCAAAACATTACAAAGTTTTCTTGGGCCAAAGTTTTGTCCAGAAGAGAGAACAAGCCCAAAACTTCCAGTGCTTTGTTTCTGATGATGGGTGAATTGTCCTCCTTTATATATGAAAAATGTAAAACTTCATAAGATAAGAAAATAAAAGAGACACAGATTGCTATTAAGAAGAGCAAGAGAACAAAAGACTGACCTGCAAACAGGGCAGAACAAAATTTTGCATCAAAGATCGCAGAGTAGCAGAAAGACACTTGACTTTATCTGACTGAACCATTTCTCTCACAATCCTCAGACATTTGCAGAGTGCTGCACGATCCTTCACAAGATCGCGAACCTGATGGACATAAAGTACTTGTTCATGTGTCCTTAAAGTACAAAAACCTATGACGAAAATGATTCCTGATTCAACTCCTTTACCTCTGTCCTTGGTAAGGTAGGCGACGGACAGGGAGGGGTGTCAGTCAATGCTTTCAATTCTATCTGGAGCTGATCAGTTTCCTCTTTCAGCTTCTGGGCTCTTAGAAAGTCCTGATCTCTTATGGCATCATCTTGCTCTTCTTTCAGCTCATTGATTTTCACTCGGAGTGAAGCTTGCTAGAAATGAAGGGTGAAATTTTTTTTATTTGGAGAAAAGGTAAACCTGACACTCAAGTGACGGCAATCTCTGTAACAACGCACTTTTAGCTCTCTTTGACGGGCTTCTCCTACTGAGAGGCATGTAGATGGATCTGGTTCTGTTTGTTCCTGTTCAGTCATTGGCTCTCTGACTTCAGATATTGCTTCAGCCAAAGCTTGAAGACGATCTTCAACATCTGGTACAACTCTAACCATTACTTCCACTACAGCAGGAACTACATCTTCTGATACTGCATTGTTAGTCAAAAGATGCAGACACAAATTCCTCAAATTTGTTCTGCAAGCAGAAAAATTACCAGAAAATAGAAAAACATTACATTCTTAAAAACAGAACAAGTTAATCAGCATGCAAATTACTGACCTGCCCATTTCATCAGCTAAATCAAAGCCTTTTGAAAGTTCAAGAAGTTGGATCAAGATGTACTGATGCTGGAGTTTGACCCAGTCCTCAGCTTCCTCAACTGACTTGGCTTCAAAAAATCTGCAGAGGAGTACATATATGAGTCAGGGGAAATCAAGAAATTGGAGAAGTGTAGTGGAACAAAACATACTGTCGTATGTAGTTGCAGAAGGTTGACAGTTCTGGAAGCATTTCTGGGAGAGGTTCATCAATAGGACGGTCATCTGCAATCTCTGGGTGACTTTCAAGATATTCAGACAACACTCTCCAGTACAAGACATTTTCTGGACTAAGTTCATCCACAGGGATCACTTTGTCTTCATTCAACAATTTAGTCAATTCTTCTAGGACATTTTTGATAGGCTCAGATCTAGAATCAAATAAGTTATATCATTGACAAATGACCTGTCAGACCAAGAAGAACATAAGAGAAAACGAACAATGCACAAACTTGAATAGGGATTGGAGAACCAAGGATGATATTTCAGTAGAGTTTTCACAATCAAGAGCGTGAAGTAATGATAAAAAACTTCCTTTGTAAAATTGAAGCCAAGAGGGTAACATAATCTTTGAAACACAATCCCTAACAAGAACTGAAACATAAGAAAAGGAGTGTGTTAGAAACATGACATGCAGCTACATGTTAAATTAAATTCCTTGATCGCGGTAACTTCATCTTTTTAAGCATTGGATACCTGAATGGTCTTTCAGTCCATCAGTTAGTAATCGTACTCGCTGATTAATCGTGAATCTTGCAACGCCCAGCTTTGAGAGACTCATATATGCAGTGCGGCGGACAGAGTCCTTCAAATCATGAGTGCGCTCCAAAATGGCGCGGACACTCTGAGCAGTGATGGCAATGTTAGTGATGACCGCTCGACGCACATCGGCACTTGGGTCAGAACTCATGTGGAAGATAAAGGCTGCAACAATATGGAAGTATAAGTCGATATGTGTCGCAAAGACGAAAAGAGAACTCTCACTCTCTGTGCCTTAAGCTAAATTACCTTTCATAACTGGACACTTCACATCAGTCGGATCTTGCAATCTGTGCAAAGCCATGACAGCTTGCACGCGAACAGCCGGAGCTTTGTCCTTCGAAAATAACATGCAATCAGTGTTGACACACTAACGAAGCGCAAAATAAGTTTTCAAATTAAATGCACAGTGATATGAATGATTTTCTTACCTGGAGCCTCTCCATCATGCATTCACTGATTTGGTCACATAAATTGTCATCAATGCAAGCTTCATTACCAAGACCATTGAGCACTTTGTTGATGAATTGACATACCCTAAAGCGAATAGCTTGGTTTTCTGTATTATGGTTCTGGTTGAAAAGCGTTGTTTGGATTAGTTTGGATTTCTGAACGTTGGTTTCAGACTATCGCAGAGCGTAGAGCACTCACCTCAAACAGAAATTTTAAAACCTCTACAACAAAAGGGCACATTTCTTCTTCCTCATCTTCTGTGTCAGTGTCATTTAAGGTGACAGGTTTGGCCTGAAGAAGTGATGCAATGAATTTGGCAGCAAAATTCAAGGTATTCTCCACTGGACGAAGTTTTTCTCCATGAATAAAAGGTACTTTGAGACAATTTGTGAACTCATATACAAATGCGTCGAGTGGCATCTGAAAACCAGAAGCAAGGAGTTGAACTATATACGAGACAAATTCATGGCTGTTACAGCTGATGTTTGTAGCGCAAGTTATGCATCGTAACTCAAGGTGGACACAGGTGATGACAAGCAAGTATCTAATATAATACAGACGCAGGGCCTAGATACCAACAAGAAATCTGTCAACAATGAGAAAATTTCTTAAGCATCAGTTCCTAAAGTGATGCAGGTATTCATAAATAACTCAATTTTTGAATTATAATAATTTCATACAAATATTTTATTACAGACGAAAAATACCGAAAATGGCTAAAAGTCTAAAGGATCAAGCGGAAAAGGGCACGGGTAAACAAATCGAAGAAGGTTACCTTTTCATATAGCTGTTTCATTTGCTTTGAGAGCCTTTCATGCGAAGTCAAACTGAACTGAGACTGGTGAAAAACTTCCTGCACATGTTTCCTTTCTACAGTCGTCATTTTTAACTGCAATGTTTATAACTGACTACACAGTGTTTCTACATCAAAACTTCTTCGATTTCCCCCAAAAAGCTATGGTTATTTGTAGAGCCTACAAACCGACCGTTACGCGCTCATTTGCCGGTGGTTTCCTTTTTTTCTTTTTTTTCTTGCGGATACCAACTGCTTCACGATGCTTCGCACTCCTCTACCTTCCTCTACCTTGACATTATGTTCCCCTAATTTATTTGATGGTATGTAATCATGGATGTAATAGAATATAGATACTTGTCCCACACCAATACGACGGTTATAAGAGCTTCAAAGAAAAAATAAATATTTTATGTTTTGAATTTTTCCGTGAGGGAATCCGCAACGCTGCTGCCATCCCACTTGATAGACAAAATTTGAAGATACAAACTGTGTGGAAGAAGTTCTTTTAAAACATAAAGTGGTATGGGAATAAAAAAAAATCTACATATATTTTTCGGTGAACATTGCAAATGCGTGGTGTACCGCGCGAAAGATGTTGGAGTTTTGGTTGCCGCCCTTGTTTTAGTTTTCCCGCTGCTTTCGAGCCGTTTTGAACGAAAATGTCTTTGCCTCTCACCTCACACATATGGTGCCAGTGGAACACTAGCAACAGACCCTAATACAATTCTTTAATAGTGTGGTTACTGATGATTCTAAAATTATAATTACACTTTGACTACATTTGCAGAAAAGCCGCACATTGGTGTATACATGATGAAATACGAGTGACCAATCAAGAACGTACCCTACAGCGCGCCAGCGCGCATCCATGATCCTGATTCCATCTTCCATTGTCAGGTGTGAAAGTGTACGACGATACCGTACGCTGACAAACAAAGTTCATATCGTAGTTCTCTCCGTTATTTATTTGCTTGTGTTTTGTCGGTTCCTTACAATGGTGACTATTGATATACTCGATGTATTTATCATCTGCTAGAGTATGTGAATGAAGCAGACCGTGTAGGAATTGTGCGGTTAATTCATCGTGTCCAAGCCAGTCCAAGCTAAAGACCTTCTTGGAGACGTTAACCAATTCCCTCCAAAAGCCGATATATTAAACGGCATCATGCCGCTCCTGGACAAAAAACCATTCGAGAGGAAGAAACCTCCAAGAGATTTGCGCAGCAACGATGAAGTATTTTATTGCCCCCTTACCAAAGAAATATTCAGGGATTACGAGTAAGTGAAGTTTGGTTGGGTCTCGGTTGTCAAGTTCTGAACTCAAAGTCGGCTAGCTGAAGTTCGGTCATCTGACGATTTTTGTGTCATCGCAGTTTAACTCTAATTTTGTATCAGGGTTTGCCTTCGTTTGTATGCAGGGGTGATTATTTACTCGCATGCATTGTTATTTTAAACCTAAATTGTACTTTTTATATGGGATTCAACTATTTATCTAAATGTTGAGCTTTGCCTTGCAACCAGGTGTCATAAATCCAGGCCAAAGTCAATTGTTATAGTTGTTAGAGAATTACCGTTCTATGCCCTTTCTTTGATACAAGTGCCTTGCTTGTCTATTTATTTGGTCTTGAATCATGTTAATTTCAGTATGTTTGCTTCTCACTCCTGTATAAGAGCACATCATACTCTTAGTAAATGCAGTTCTCCTACCTAACCTTGAAATAATGGAGGTGATTTCAGACGAAATAGACCTGATGAAATATTGTCTTCAGAATTGTTGGTCCCATTCAGAAAATATTTTTTAGTAGATTTAGCTTTTCAGTTTTGGAAGGAAATTACAAAATTATTGTGTTTGGTAAACTTGTAACACAATAGTAATTGCACATTTCCATGTATTCACAATGTTTGCAGTTTGTGTGATTTATTGAATAATTAACATAGTTTCTGTTCTTCTTCTTAGGGAATATTGTGCACGTATTATTTTGTGTAACTCATTAGTGTGGCAGTGTTCATTCACTGGACGTCCTCAGTTGACATTTGAAGAGGCTCTGAAATCTGAGCAACATGCTAAGCAGAACCTCAAGGATTTCCCTATGGAGGTGAGATCTTATTGTATTGCCCTATCCTATTTTTTTGTATTCAATTGAAATAGCTTGTCTTAATGTTCTTATTTTATTTTTTTTCAGTTGAAAGTGCCAGTGTTGTATCTTGCTTCCAAGACACACCGCACTGGTATAATTGATCTTGTTGAAGACGTTTATATATACGTTAGAGATCGATACTTCGTAGGAGAAACTGTTGAAGTGAGCCTTACAGAGGGTGGACCATGGTAAGTGTTCATGCGTTGTTATTTGGTATGAGAAGTACCAACATTTTTTTCCTTTCTTTTCTTTTTTTTTCACTTTGTATTAAAAAGTATCTTTCCATTGACAGGATTGATGCATATGTCGTTCAAGTAATAGAACCTTCTGAAAAACAAATTGCTGCTCAGGAGTCACCGAAGAGTGGAGACGTCAAGTGGGTACCCTTGTGTAAACCTACAATTTTGTTTTTATTTCCAATTGTGTCTTTCATAGCTTGCCCCGTTATGTTTAAAGGGATCCTCAAAGACAGTTTCAACCACCAGCCCAGTTGTTCAGTTACGAGGTTGAACTCTCTGATAGAACAGCTGAAGATATTAGTGAAATGCACACTTTGCCAGCTTCCCAAGTGCGAAGGCGACCACGTATGTACTCACGTGATCGGAACAGATTGTTTCTGAAGCAGTTTTTGGAAGTAGACAAAGATGGCATCTTGAGAGTCAAGGTTAGTATTTCATTTTTGTCTTGTCAGTAACTTCACCCCTTAATTTCTTTTTGCTGTTTATGCTGTAATGGTCCTTTTGCTTGCAATACATGCGATTTTTGGAATTAATTAATGACATGAGAAACATTCATTCTCGCAGGAAAGTGAGCTGATGAAGTACAAAATACGTCAGTACAAATTTGATCAGATCTTTGCTGGCAATCCTCCTGTCTTTCCATCATCTCGCAGAGCTGTCAAAAGACTGCAGCAACAGCAACTTCTGTTAACTAAAAGCCCCAAGCGGAAGTATACCAAACGAGCAAAGCCTGAAGGTACTCCCCCGGCTAAGAAATCTAGACAGGAAACGATGCAGAAATATATTACAATGACGAAAAAATCTCCCAATGGAATGATCAATGGGGAAAAACCTCAAAGTTCTACGTCTCCTCAAAAATCTGTGGCTCAGAAGCTCAAGGACAAGTATGGAAAAGCTGCATTATCTGGAAAAATTAGGAAAAGACGCAGATTTGATAATCCTCAAATAAAGGAGCAGTTAAGAATCAAAGCTATTGAAGACAAGAATAAGAGAAAAGAAGATTTAAGAAAGGAAAGAGCTGCAAAGAAAGAAAAGAAGTTGGAACTTGCTAAATTTATTCGTGAATGGAATAGGCAGCGGGAAGATTTAGAATGTGAAGATTTGAAACTACTTCCTCAACCAACTCCAGTCCAGACTAAAATTCCTAACAAGCTCTTTGGTGATGTCATGATGGTCATGGAGTTTTTGCATTCATTTAGTGAACACTTAAAAGTAAAGGACTTTTTCCCTGGTAGTGTTTCTTTAGAGCTGCTTGATAGGGCTCTCACTGAATCTGAGGTCACTGGTCCCCTCAATGATCTACTTCAGCTGTTATTATCTGCTCTCTTTGAAATGCAAGAGGACGAAGATGATGCACTTGAAGACACAAATCCTGCAGATCTGACAGAGCCTGTTACTGGTAACTACATTGATTTGTTATCTTCTGCTTATTGTAAGCTCAAACTGTTTAAAGTAAAACGGAATTTAAAAAATAAAATAAAATATTGTTCTCTGTTTAGGCAATATGGATGAAAGTGATGTGGCCACATCTGAGGCTTTGAGAATTGCATCTGCAGCTTCTGCATGGAGTCAGACCTTCCAGGGAAAACCGCTTAGTAAAGTTGAGTTAGATTCTGTTGTATTAACTGAAGTGCTAAGATTGCACCTTCTTCAATCTGGCAACCGGGCTGGGGAAATTAGTTCTGAATGGAGGTAAGTTAATGAATTGTTAAATTGTTAATATGCATATTCTTGAAAGTGTTTTTGGATTTCTCATCTAATTTACTTGTGTTCTTGTAACAGATATCGAGAACGTGGCGGATATACCACAAGAGATGATCCAGGCCTTGTTTGGAAGATGGAGAATATGAATATATTGAAAGCATTAAGCACAGATAGTGTTTTCGAGCTGCCTCCAGGTGAACCATTCTCCTAAAATGCTTCTATTTCTATGTCTCAGTTCAATACTAATCGTAACTATCTTTTCAGAGGATAAACTCTCAATTTTGATCTGCCTCATCAATCAAATACTAACATATGTTGCTACAAGAGACGTGATTGAAGAACGAATGGAGAAAACTAAACAAGTTCGTGTTGAGTTACATTTTGCTGATAGAGAAGTTAGCAAAAAGGAAAAAGAAATGTATGTTCATTCATAATATTGCATGCTCTTTCAATCCTCTAAGTTCTTACTAATGCGATCTTAAGCTTGACAAATGATCAATCAGTTCCTCTGTTTCTTTTCTGTCTGTCTTGCAAACAATTCATTTTTTTTTCTTTTCTTTTTTATTTTTAAATTTTAGGATTGAGAAGTCCAAAAAGAAAAGGAAGAAACAAAGTGCTCCAGATAGCGAAGAGCAAAAAGCTGAGGGTGAAAATGAAGAAAGTGAAGAAGAGGAAGAAGCTGAAGAACAGAAGGCAGCACGCTTGGCTCGAGAGAAGAAAAATAATAGTGACAAGCAACGAGAACTTCAGAAAAGGCGCAATCAATTAATGGATGAGATGATGGGTCACACAAACCTTCCTATTGGTTGTGATCGAGCTCATAGACGGTTTTGGTTATTTGCTTCATTGCCTGGGCTTTTCGTTGAACATGATGAGCGCTTTGCTGGGTCCTGTTTAGATAAACCTACTCCCCACAATTTAGAACTTACCAAGATGGAGGATACTTTGTCATATGTTTGCAAACTTTTTGAAGAAGAACGCAACGGTGGAAGTGACAAAGAAAATGATTGTGACTCAGAAACTGTTCCTGCTCATCCCTTTGGAAGTCCCAGCAAAAAGCTGTTGTCAGAAAAGAACCACAAGGCTTCAGGAAGTCCTCTCAAATCTCCTGCCCCACAGCATTCTCAACTACAGCAAGCAGATGATGATTCTAAATCATTGGTAAACCACACTGCAATGTTAACTTGCAGTGCTGATCCTGATACTTGCCCTGTTCACTCTATCAAAGCAGAACGTACCACATGGTCTTTCTATCTGAAAGATCAGATAGATGATTTGATAGATCGATTGAGCACTAGAGGTTACAGGGAAAGTGAGCTACGTACTATGCTAATGCAGGGTAAAGACCGCATAATTCACAGTGTAGAATATTGCCCAATTTCTAAATTAAATCCCAATTTGACTGAAGAAGTACATGAAGTCAGAAAATCTCAGCGTCAAAAAGAAACAAACCATTACAAGGATACGTTGCTGGGGCATGACCCTGGCACTCCTCTGGATGAAATTCTTGAACTGACTCTCAGAGATTTAATTTTGGAAATGGAAGAGAAAGTTTCTGTTGGTGGACTTGGTTCTTTGAAGGTTAAAAATAGGCAAGCTTGGCGAGACACAATAGCAGCTCGCAGCTATGACAGCGAATGTGTCAAACTTACTTGGCCAGGAGTGAAGGAGGAGTCCGATGCATTCAGTGGATCAATAGTAGAGAAAATTAAATCAGAACATTTTAGCAGACCGGGTACCCCAGATTCAACATGCAGCAGCAGTAGAGACCCCAGTTGTTACGCAAGGCTTGCATCTGAAGTAGTTAATATGGGCATTTATGATATCAAACCTAAATACGAGTGTATTAAGGATCTAGCTTGTGCAATTCTTCAAATTTCTCAAAGTATTGATGAACGCTATCTCAAGAAGCCACTTGGCCTGGATGAAAAAGAGAAGTCCAAAGACAAAAAGAAAAATGAAGAAAAAGAAGATATTGACCGGATGAAGGATAAAGAGAAGGAATCATTTGCTGCTCTGCAAAAATGGCAGGTGTCACTGATGGCTTCAACAAGTTTTTCTCAACTCTTCCTTCACCTTTCTACTCTAGGTACGTTGAAAAAGAAAAAAAAGCATTGTTCTTCCCACCTCTGTGTGAGTGTCTTAAATTTGAAATTGTTCTTTGACAGATTCAAGTATTCAGTGGTCTAGATCAGCTCTTAATGCCAATTGCAGACTTTGTCGCCGAAGGGGAGATCCTGATCAAATGCTTTTGTGTGATGGTTGTAATAAGGGTCATCATATGTATTGCCTCAAACCCAAGCTGACGGTGAGAATGAGCATTGTGTCTTACTGGATTTTATGATGAATGTATTAAGAAGACTTGCATTCATTATGATGTT
Source organism: Aptinothrips rufus (assembly GCA_902196195.1). Lineage (NCBI taxonomy): Eukaryota > Metazoa > Arthropoda > Insecta > Thysanoptera > Thripidae > Aptinothrips > Aptinothrips rufus. The sequence goes on along the minus strand of CABIKL010000113.1, from coordinate 5,800 downwards.
TATTTACAGAATGTACCTAAAGGCGACTGGTTTTGTCCTACCTGTAAACCTAAAGAAAAGAAAACTACTGCTAAGAAACCAAGAAAAGTATTTGACGATGATGATGAGAATTTGGATAGTATTTTGGAAGAAGATGAGCGGTAAGGGGACATGGCTTGAATGTGTTATCTGGTGTCTAAATGCCTTATGTATACATTTATTAATCTTTTCTTGCAGAATTGAAGTTGACAAAGAACCATGCAAACGTTGTGGCAAAGATGGTTGTGAGCTTCTATGTGACAGGTGTAATAAATGCTTTCATTTAAATTGTGCGGAGCCTCCCATGCGAAAGGCACCTCGTGGTAAATGGGCCTGTGAGAGATGTAAAATGAGAGCATCCGGCAGTAAAAAAGCAGGTTTGTAGCATTAAATTTCCTACAAGAGAGTAGGACCATGACCTGGTGCAGAGTAATCTGATGTGTCCCCAGTTGTAGGTAGTGGTCAAAATTTTCAGGGTGCTGGTGGTTTGAGCATGTAACTATCTATCTCTCTGCCTTTACTTCATACATTAAATTTGCCGATTCGGCAATGTAAGACCTATACATGTTTGGAGTATTTATCATATTGATGCATGATTTGGGACATTAATTGTTATAAGGTATTATCTTGCTTCATTTTTTGCAACATTTGTATCTGAGGAGGAAGTGAAGGTTCTTTGCCCCATAAGTTGTTCACAACAAACCTCAAAATCAATTCCCATATTTAAGTCAAATTGTACTGACAGGTGACACCTCACCCGGAGACCGCACTATTTTCAGCCGCAGACGGTGTGCGGCCAAAGCTATAGATAACATCTCCCGTTTTGCCAAACAACTTCGCAGCTCTCATGGTGATGGTTAGTAGCAGATTTGTGGTAGTTCGTATGTGACTAGAGTAATTAAACACACTTTTATTACAAAGAAATATTTTTCATTCCTCACTCACTTAAAAGACTTGAACAAATATGCTCATTGCATCAAAATATGCATCTTTTAAATCTTATCTTATCTAACAGTTTCGCAAGCCAAGTTGCTTTTCATCTCAGATGTGTGGCTTCTATCTCTATTATCAATTCTTTGAAATGGAAATTATTATACTTTGGACCATAACATGACTCCCGCCATCCCTTTTGAATCTCTTTATTTTCACTGATGTAGTTTTAAGTTGTTTCATTTTCATTTGTCCCTTTCAGTTACATAAACATTAGAGCATTAATCATACATTTAGGCTTTGTACTGTTAGAGTACTATCTGCCTCTTGTTCTCATATGGGTTATTGCGGGGTACAGATGACGACAGAATGGATGATGACATGGAGGATGAGGAACACGAAGATCGACAACTTCACTCCCGCAGACGGTGTGCTGTAAAGGCGGTTGCTAACATCTCTAACTATGCCAAACAACTTCGGAATCAGAGTTATGATGGTTCGTAAAGTCCTTGTTTGTTGATCAGCCCTAAGTGCATGAAGACAAGAATGTGTAGTCTTACATCAAATGGTACTAGCTGTTTTTTGTGCTCTTTCTCCAAGTTCTTGCTGTTGTTCTGCACATGCCTTATAAAAATTGAGTTGTGAAATTTATTTGTGAATTTGTTGCTTGTATCCTTTGTTTTGTCAAAGCTTAGAAAAGTTTTGTCTTATTTTACTTTTTTTTTGTGTCTTAACCTGTTAAATGTGTGAAAATAATTTGGCATGAAATGGGGTTTCTCTTTTTTTAGTTTTGTTATCTTTTTTGCTTGCGCACGGGAGGACTTTTATTTCTTGTCACCTTGGTTGTTTTGTGTGTTTGATATTTACCAGACGGCTGTTTAAAGAAAAATCATATGAAAAAATTGGAATCCTGCTGGGCTTTTTCATGAAAATTTTTCTTGAAGGGATTATAAAATATTTGAAGATGATTCTGATGTGGTGATTTTGTCATTACTTAGTCTTACCTTCCACAATTTTTTTTCTTTTTAAATTAATTAAAATCTCTGATGTCCATTCTGTCCTTTTTCAGAAGTCTCTAATGACGATGGATGTATATCCCGAAGGCGTTCTCGTCGATCATTAGATGTTGATGGTGATGACTTGCCTCTGGACAATGCTGGTCTTCAGGAGCTTTTAGAGGAAATACTTCGCCACAAAGATGCATGGGCCTTTACACGCCCAGTTCTTAAGTCAGAGGTATGTGTCAGATAATTTGATGTTTTCTTTTCATCAAGTTATATGTTTTTCATCACAAAATCAAGTTTTTCCATCATTTTCAGTATGCATGTGTTTGAATTGCAGGTACCAGACTACCATACCATCATCAAAAGACCGATGGATTTTGGAACTATTAGGCATAAACTTAATGTACTAGAATATAGGAACACTAGTGAAGTACTAGCTGACGCCCTCCTGGTGTTTGAAAACTGTGACATGTACAACCAGCCAGACTCAGATGTGTACAAGTAAGATAATTTTCTGCCTTCAAATTCAGTTGCCAATTATTTACTAGTCGCGGTGTTTAGGGAAACATCTTGATCTCAGTTAATAACAAGAAAACATCTTGATCTCAGTTAATAATAATTCTAGGAGTTCAGTACTCTACTTTGGCACACAAGTGTTGCTTCCTCATGCCACCCACAGTTGATTCTATCGTCTATGTAATGTTAATATTGGGAGTGTATTTTTCAACTGCGGAGTCAATATGCTTTCGATTTAAAGAAATTGCATGTCAGGCAGTTGTCAAAGTGGCTTTAAGTGATTGTTTTATCATTTTATCATTCAATAACTGGTGCATGTTTCTTTTGTTGCAGATCGGGCATACGCTTGCGTAAGTTCTTTGACAAAAAGTGTAAAGAAAAAAATCTTAGGCTGAGGGAAGAAGATATCAAGCTTCCAGACACCAAGAAGAAAAGAACCAGCTCATAGATCTTTGTTTAGTTTGATAATTATACTCAGCTCTCTCTCTCTCTGTCTGATACCCTGATTTGCACATCTGTCATTCCATCAGGCTAGTGGTGTGATATAATTTTGATGATTTTGTATTCGTCTGTGTGTTTGTGTGAATTTATTTAATGAACTTAATTTCTGATTGTAAAATACTCTGAACTGTCTTTCTTTTTATACTACTGAAAGTCTTAAGATTGCACCCTTTTAGGAAAAGTGCGTGCATCGATGTTTGTCTAAAATAACACCTTGCTGTGAAGGAAGTTGTTAGTTTAGCACAGATTCTATCAGTTTCAATCAGATCCAAGTTATGTGAATTGCTGGAGTGCATTACTCTCTTGATTTTGTACATTTTTTGTTAGTGAATTCCAAAGTATGGTTTTTAAATTATTTGTAGTTTGTTAACTTTGAAGTAATGTAATTTGTATTTAAATTCCCATTATTGTACTTTGACTTACCCTGCGATATAATAGTCAGTTTGTAAGTTACTTGAAATTAACTGAAGATCTGTTCATCTTCTACTCCAGATTTTGATCCAGTTTAAGTTTCAAATGTTCTCTCACTTTGGAAGGTGCTTTGTATTTACTTTTTGTTATTAACATTGAAAGAAAGTGTACAAAACAAACCCCAGTGCTTATCATTAGATCCCTTAAAATATTTTATAATCAAGTAGTGAATCTTAATTTTGGTGACAATTGTTATCTTTGCTGTATTTTCACTCTTGTCCAATGTACAGTACCATTGTGTAATTTTGATCTTATATACTCCTGATTTGCCTGAAATTTTGGATTAGGTGAATGTGAATAACTGTATTATTACTTTTTGACACTTTTCATTTGATTATTTAATTACTTTGTAGTTTTTATTGTGGTGATACATTGTTCACTGCTTCACTTGCAAGCCAATTAAAGTACAAAATTTGGAAGGACGAAACCCACAAATGGCTCATTTCTTTCTTTCCTATCTACATTCTCTAAAGCCAACTTTAAAACAGTGTGATATTCACAATTGTTCCATATTGGAGCAGGTCCACCTCAACGAACTCGCATAAATGAAAGTCACCGAGGGACACTTTCAAGTTGTCATGAAAGCAGCTAAAAAAGCTACGAAACCAGATTCATGTGTTTGATGTCCTCCGGTTGACCTATGACAGTTTCGTTTACGAGCCTGAAATTCATAGAAAATGTGCGAATCGATCATACACCACGCAGAGGACCCACATCCTGTTGATGCACTTTTAGTTTTTCTTCGCTCGGCGTTACCCGAATTCTCGATTTCAGATTTCAGCCTCATGCTCTGCGAGCGTTGGCTTGGGGGGGGGGGGGGGGGGGGGGGGGCTGTCGAGGGCCTGAACTCGCGGGGTAGTGACGCTGGTGTGCGGTCGCGCGGGGCCGCCCCGCCCTGCTCTAGCCACGCGCCGCAGTCTCTACGCCGCGCTCAGATGCGGGTGAGGAGGAGGTTAGTCGCCGCCGGTCTCTCGCCGCGTAGGGTCAAATCAGCACAGCTCTCCGAACAACACAATTTCCCCGCCGCCCAGCAGCGGGGCGCCGGGTTACGTCTGTCCACCCAGTGCGTTGTGATCAACGAGCGACCTGACCCATCCCCGTGCCAGGAGGGAAGTCTCCTGTTGCTTTCCAATCGGTGGGCGGGCCATCGCACGCTCATCTCCCGCTGCATCCACGTCCCTCCCCGTTACGCCGGGGAAGCAGAGCCGAGTGCTACCACAGCTTGTCACATCCAGGCCAGCCTTGTGTTGACACTAAGTGACTGCGAGTGAGCCGCCGCCGACTGACTGGACCGGTGGCTGCCGCTGGCTGCTCGGCTCGTGAAAAAGACTCATCATATCCATTGCAGCCAATCAGGAGATCGTGAAGTTATTGTGCGCCAGCGCTGCGTCGGGACGCGAGCGGCACAGGAGCACCGCCTCCACATCGTCTGCCCTGCTCCCCAGCGCCGAGTGTAGACCACAGAGCATATAATACAACTGACGGTGTAGACCAGTGTAGACAGACCCGGCCACGGCGGGCCCAGCGCAGTCCGACACCGATCGGACCGCATCTGACCAGCAGACGGACTGTCCACTCGGGCCTGTCACGGAGCCCTCACCTGCAGACACAAACACGGGCAGGGATCCTCGTTGTGAGGACCGCTACCCACCGTCACCCTCCTGCCCGAGCACCTGCTCCTGCTCCGGCGATGCTGACAGGCTCCTCTATGGATACGGACGCCGCCGTTAGCCGAGTCAAGAAAAAACGTTGACGCACCACCCACGCCCTCGTCGCCGACACCGGCTTTGCATCTGAGGTAAGACGCCTCAGTTAAAACCACGTAAATCTGGGATGTAGCAGAGCAGAGGGGCGCGGAAGGAGGAGGGGGTCGCAAGCAACCTTTATCCTATTTCGTGCAAACTTGATCCCTTTAATGCTTGCTAGAAGATAAGGGAACAAAAAAGAGTAAGGGAGATCCGATCGGAAACTCGAAGCCTGAAATTTTGCTGGAAAAACTTACAAATAATAATAACAAAGATTTTTCTCGTTCTCGACAAAAAAAAAAAAGAAAAATTGGATGTTTCCGAAATTAAACAAAAGATTTTGCATACGTTTGAAACTAGCTTTTATCTATTTGTATATTTTTACTTTAAATAAAAATTCCATTGCAGTTTTTTGGTAGGGGCCTGAAGTAGGCGTGAAGCGAGGACGGACGTGAACCTCTATTGGGTCCCATCAGGTCCGGTCAGAGGGAGCCGAGAATCAGCGAGAGTGAACATCAAAATAACGCTTGTCAGTGACATAACGTGCTCCGTCTCCTGGCTTTATCTCCCATCTGGATCCCCAGGCTCGGGAGGGGGGGGGGGGGGGGGGGGGGG